>CM065387.1:43555000-43590000 GCA_033060915.1 Euryodendron excelsum | reverse complement strand
TGATTTAAATAACTAGCAGTTGTTGTAAGCTCTTCAAGAGTTCCAATAATATTCAAATCAACATAACTTGCAATAATAGCAAATTCAGATTCTGATTTCTTAATAAAAATGCATGAACAAATTGTATTATTCACATATTCTTCTTTCAATAGATATTCACTAAAACGATTGTACCACACGAGTCCAGATTATTTTAACTCATACAAATATCTTTGAAGCTTGATAGAATATAAGTTTCGGTGTTTTGAAATATTTGCTTCAGGCATTTTAAATTCTTTAGAAATTATCATATATATATATATATATATGTCATTATTTAATTCACTATATAAGTAAGCTATCACTATGTCCATTAGAGGCATATTCAGTCCTTCTGAGACTGACAAATTAATCAAAAATCTTAATGTAATTGCATCTATTACAGGAGAATATGTCTCACTATAGTAAATACTAGGTCTCTGCGAGAAACCTTGTGCTACTAGCTGTGCTTTATATCGTGCGATTTCATTTTTCTTATTGTTTTTTTGCAAAAATACCCATTTATATCCAACTGATTTTACATCTTTTGGCATTTGGAGTACCAGTCCAAATACTTTACATTGTGCTAATGAGTTTAATTCTATCTCAATAGTTTCTTTTCATTTTGACTAATCATTTCTACATCGACATTCGTCAACTGTTTATGGTTTAATCTCCTCATTACTTCTTGTAATTTTGAGAGCTACTTTAAATGAAAATATGTTGATAATAATTTTATTTCTATTTTATCTTTCTCCTGCATTTACATAACTTATTGAGATCTCATTATTTTTAGGTATCATTTTCTCTGCAGGGGATATCTCTTCAGGAGACTTCTCTTTTGAAAATTCTTTTACAAGAGTTCCTTATTCAAGAGGTTTAGATATTGTGGTTTTTTCAGAAATACTAACTTGCTTACGTACATGTGCCTTCCTCCTTCTAGGAATTGTATCTTTTGCACTAACAGATCTCCCAGGCTTCAAACGTACTTTAGATTCATTTGTTGTTGTACTAGTAGATTGTCTTACAGGGACATCAATATGTGCTGGGATATTAGCAGATGGTATATATGATTTTGTTATCTTCCTTGTGTTGGTGAACACATCCAGTAATTGATTTATAATCGTCTATAAATAAAAAATCTTATGAACTTCTGATTCACATTGATTTGTTCGAGGATCAAAATGAGATAACGTGGAAGAATTTCAAGTGATCATATACTACTTTTCTGGCTACGCCTGATCTCCCTGTAATGGTGGAAAAAAATATCTTATCAAAATGACAATCTACAAAACGTGCCATAAATACATCTCCTATTAAAGGTTCAAGATATTTAATAATAGATGGAGAATCAAAACCAATATAAATCCCAAGTCGATGTTGGGGACCCATCTTAGTACGTTGTGGTGGCGGAATTGGTACATATACAGCATAACCAAAAACCTTTAGATGTAAAATATTTGATTGTTGACCAAGAAAAGCTGTAATGGTGAATATTCATGTTGTGGGTCAAATAAATCCCGGCCCAATCCATAAAAATAGGCCCAACTTAAGTCAAGCAGCTCAATTGGGCTGAGGACAACCCAATTAACCAGGGCAAACCCGACTTCAATTAAACAATCCAGGCAGCATTGTAAGTCAGGCCCATAGAGCCAAAAGCGGCCCAATTCGCAAAATGGATACAACCCAAAGTGTTGGGGCAATCATGAGAGATATCAGAGTATTTAATACTCAAGTCTTAGCATTTAATGCGGAGGAGACGTACTAAGCAAACGCATGGCTCACGTCCAGTTAGTTGAACTTGAGCATGGTGATAAAGGTGGGTTTCTGTCCAATCAGCCAACTTTAGCAGCACAAGCCTATGAGATAGGTCATAATTACCGGAGTAAGCTTAACAGAGCGCACTACACTATAAACATTGAAGCCTAAAGAAGCAAGGTATGGACATTTGATTTCTCAACATTCACTATCTTTATTTTCATTCGATTCTCGGTTAAGATTGCTAACTTAATTATCGGAGTGTGATCGACCCAAAGAGGGTTGACCCATTCTAACTCCTTTGTCTCTTTGCAGTAAGTTGTAGCTCACTGATATTGGTTTGAATGATCAGCTAGGCCTTCTCAGAAATTTCACTTACAATTGGTGCCATCTGCGGGAAGGTACAAGCAAACATGAGTACCAGCTTCTTAGGGAGAAGAAGAGTTTACTCCACCAAACGAGGGAACGAAACTCCCTCCAGTAATGATAATACCAACTCGGCTGGCCACGAAATCACTCCGGAAAGAAGCAACCAGGGTCAGCCAAGGAGCTCAGAGACCCGGTCTTCTACTAGAAGCCTCCGGGAAGCACGAGATGAGTTACGGAGGGACCTACACTACATCAGGGGACCAAACCTCTATGGAAATCACCACTAGGACCTGGGCTCTTCACTCTCCAGTGGACATGTTTCCAGTGACATTCACTTCATGCTGCTGAGTGGGAACTTCGGCGACGTGACGAGGAAATTGCCAAACTCACTTCCCAAGTCAAGGCAATGAGGGACGCAATATCCAGAAGAGATGACCAAGTTAAAGGAGGATCACCGGGCCATCGTAACAATAGGAGTCGAGATCTTAAAAGCAGAAACTCAACGCTAGTGCACCTTGTTAGGAGCCATGCCTCAAGTACCAGCTGCTATAACTACAAATAAGAAATTGGCACCACAGGAAGAGCCAGACACCGCGGGACGAAGATCGGGCCAGAACCGATCGGTAACAGAAGGAATGGGAAAGGAGGCTAAACGAAAAGCTTGACAGTAGAGAATAGCTCCCCAAAGCACGTACTACAATGAGATTGACGAGTGCAGCGAGTAACTGGCTGTAACTCAGTTCAAGATCGACTTGCCAAGAGAGCACCACCTACGATAGTCTTTAATGAAGAAGCTGGCCCTCACGGTGTAAGAGTTAATGTCAAGAATCGAGCAATATGCGAGATTGGAAGAAGATGTACCAAAGCTTACCCTTGAGAAGGTTGACATTATCATTGAGAGGAAGAATGGACGGGATGCAAAGAAGCTTCGGTGGGAAAACAACAACAACTGGAGCAAGAAGGCAAATCATAGGGTCTACATTGTCTTCAAAGATCCCATTTATAAAATCTTGTCCCAAATTCGTGACATGCCGTTCTTCAAATGGCTTCCGAAGTTGGGAGGAAACCTTATAGCCCGAGATCAAAGGAAATTTTACTCCTATCACAAGGAGAAGAGTCGCCAGATGGAGAATTGTCAACATCTCAAGAGCCACCTGGAAGACCTGGCGAAGACTGGTCGTCTTGATCAGTATATCGATAGAGAAAAAACAAAATGGGAGGGCGAGTAGCCGAGGCTGGAGGCCCCCCCGTAGAAAGAAGACAAAGCCGAATCAATTTGGGTGATCAATGTGTTGCATGGATTGACTGCATCAGAAGCTGTTGACCAACATAGATATCGGGCCGATATACAAAAGGCCGTGCACTTAAGGGAGGTGATGCAGATAGGACCTCCGCCCAAGAAAGTCTAGGTCGGCAGTAATACTGTGGCCATAACCTTTACTGACGACGATCTCGTGGGAGTTCAGATTCCCCACAATGACACACTGGTGTGACTCTACGAATGGCAGGTTGTGACATGAAAAGCCTGCTCATTGACTAGGGGAGCTCCTTCAAGGATCTATTCAAGAAGTTAAAGCTGAAGGATGCTGACCTCCAACTCTCGCTCAATCCATTGATCGGGTTTAGTTCTGACCCAGTTTGGCTACTTGGAAAGGTAATTATTCCTATAACTGCGGGTGAAATTACTCTGTAGACAGAATTCCTAGTGGTCAACGTACCATTCCCATATAATGCAATCATAGGCTGAACGTTGTTGCATCTCATGAAGGCTATCCCATCTTCCTACCATCAGCTGATTCAATTTTTGACCCTAGAAAGGGTGCAGGAGATTAGAGGGGACCAAGTGGCTGCTAAGTAATGCTTTCTTATGGAATGTGCAACAAAGACGAAAGCTGGTAAAGTATAAATGATAGAGCTTCACGAGAATATGCCCACAATTGACGACGTTGGGTAGATACCAAAAAAGAAAGCCATCGAAGACTTGAAGAAAGTCCATATAGATCAGTAAAATGAGAAGTACTTTGTGATCAGTGCTTCCTTGTCTAAGACTAAAAAAAATTCCCTGATCAAGCTTTTAGCAAGTTATATTGAGATCTTGGCTTGGACTCCTTATGATATGCCAGGGATCAATGCGAAGGTTGCCTGCAATAGATTAAGCGTGGACTTACAGTGCCGACTTATGATCTAGAAAGGCGGAAGAGCGGCCACACAACATGTGGATGCTGTCATAGAAGAAGTTGAAAGGCTTCTTAATGCTGGGGCAATTAGAGAAGTCCACTACTCACGTTGGCTGTCAAGCACAGTTATTGTGAAAAAGAAGGACGGCAAATGGAGAGTATCTGTTGATTTCACCGATCTGAATAAGGCATGCCCCAAGGACCCTTTCCCTCTACCCAAGATTGATCAACTGGTAGATGCAATGGTTGGATTCTTCTATGCTGTCATAGAAGAAGTTGAAAGGCTTCTTAATGCTGGGGCAATTAGAGAAGTCCACTACTCACATTGGCTGTCAAGCACAGTTATTGTGAAAAAGAAGGACGAAAAATGGAGAGTATGTGTTGACTTCACCGATCTGAATAAGGCATGCCCCAATGACCTTTTCCCTCTACCCAAGATTGATCAACTGGTAGATGCAATGGTTGGATTCGACGGCCTTAGCAACGCTTACGACGGCCTTAAAGTCAAGTTCAAAAAGAACAATCCATGTGGAGACACTAGCCAATCCTAGTATATTTCAAGAAGAAGATCAAGCCCTGGTAATTGAACAGTTGGGACCATCCTGGATGGACCCAATCATCGCCTCTCTGGACAAAGGCAAACTCCCCGAAGACAAGAATGAAGCCAAACAGGCCAAGCACAAAGCCCTCAGATACTGGTTGTCAACAACCAATGAACTTTACCGAAGATCCTTCACAAGTCCTTACTTGCATTGCGTTCATCTAGAAAAAGTGCAGGACATCTTGTTCAAAATCCATGAAGGAATCTATGGAAGTCATGTCGGTGGGAGATTTGTAGCGCATCGAGCTATCGCACAAGGATACTGGTGGCTCTATATGCAAAAAGACACAACCCAATACGTTCTGAAATGTGAAAAGTGTCAAAAGTTCTCCCTAATTATACATCAGGACGCTGAGGTTCTCGCAACTATAACTAGTCCTTGACCTTTTGCCCAATGAAGGCTGGATATTGTGGGGCCCCTGCCCCGAGCTCTAAGGAATAAGAGATTTCTCATTGTGGCGACAGACTACTTCATTAAGTGGGTGGAGGTAGAGCCCTTGTCAACCATCAAAGAGATTGACGCCAAAAGATTCTCCTGGAGAAACATAGTAACAAGGTTCGACATACCTCGTGCACTTGTCTCAAATAACGACACCCAATTTGATGGCAACATGTTCAGGTCATTCTGCCAAGAACTCAGGACTAGAAATTATTATTCAATATCGGCCTACCCACAGTGTAATGGGTAAGCCAAAATTTCAAACAAGACTATATTGAATAGGATAAAAAAACGGCTGAAAACGGCTCAAGACAAATGGGTGGAGCAGTTGCCCAGTGTCCTATGGTCCTATAGAACCACCCCAAGAAGATTTATTAGCGAAACCCCATTTTCTTTAGCCTACGGGGTGGAAGCAGTTATACCCTTGGAGGTGGGTCTACCAATGATCAGATCGGCAGCATTTAATACTGGACTTAACGACCAAACTCTAGCCAGAGATCTGGATCTTGCCGAAGAAAATAGGGAAGTTGCCTTGACTAGACTTACCGGATATCATCAGCAGTTAAGTCACTCAAACAACAAATGGGTTCATCCAAGAGCCTTTGTACTAGGAGACCTAGTGTTGCAGAAAGTATTAAGGGCAATAAAGAACCCAACAGATGGAAAGCTCGACCCCAACTGGGAGGGTCCGTATCGAGTGGCGTACCAGGTCGGTGTGGGGGCATACCGACTAAAAACTATCGAAGATGGAAGATAGCTACCCTAGCCTTGGAACGCCAACAACTTAAAAAAGTTTTACCAATAGAATTGACTCATGTATGATATAACACCTCAGCAATGTCTAGTCCTTCTGAAACTTCATGTGATCAATAAGAATTTGAAGTCATTTGAACAAATCCATTTGTCTAATGCTACTACAAAACACAAAGCACTGAAAGAAGAAAAAATCAAGTATAAAAACTTAGTCCTGGACCATTTATGGCCAGGTCTACCAATGAAGGTCATAAAAACCAAGTGTAAAAACTTAATCCTATCCAATTTAGGCAGGTCCGCCAATGAATGTCACAAAAAATCAAGTGTAAAAACTTGGTCCTGGACCATTTATGGCCACGTCGACCAATGAAGGTCATAAAAATAAAGTGTAAAAACTTGGTCCTATCCAAGTTGGGCAGGTCAGCCAATAAAGGTCACAAAAAATTATGTATAAAAACTTGGTCCTGGACCATTTATGGCCAGGTCAACCAATGAAGGTCATAAAAATCAAGTGTAAAAACTTGGTCATGTCCAAGCCGGGCAGGTTGGCCAATGAAGGTCATAAAAAACCAAGTATAAAAATTTGATCCTGGACCATTTAAGCCGGGTCGACCAATGAAGGTCATAAAAACCAAGTATAAAAACTTGGTCATGTCCAAGTTGGGCATGTCGACCAATGAAGATCATAAAAACCAAGTGTAAAAACTTGGCCCTATCCAAGTTAGGCAGGTCAGCTAATGAAAGTCACAAAAAACCACGTGTAAAAGAAAACTTGGTCCTATCTGACATTGGGCAGGTTGGCTAAATGGAGGCCACAACCTTTATAAACAAGCTTATAACCAAGACACCCCCCCCCCCTCGGGGTCCTGCCTAAGTTAAGAAGGCCGGCAGAAAAGCCATAAAAACTGAGGAATCAAAAGATAAGTATCTTGACTCAGCCCGACTTAAGTCTGATAGATTGGCCCAGTAAAAGGTCACAATTTATGAATTAAGGCATTCATTTTCTTCGGTAAAACTAATTTTTGGCCTAAGTTTGGCAGCTCGACGAGCCAATGAAAGCCGTTTATTTTCCTAACTTATCTAGAATGTTTTGAAAAGTTAGCCTAGGAGGGGTGAACTTGTTTGCATTGTAGATTGACTATCTGTGAAAGAAGTGTTCATAGCACCAAAAAAAAAAAAAAAAAAAAATTCACACAGAAGACAACAAGTGGAAAAAAATGTTCATTCAAAGAAAATAAAAAATTACAAATTATGTTTACAGAAGGAAAAAAAAGTAAAGAAAAAGGCCCTAAGGCAACTCAGTGGCTGGAGGCTCTGCAAAGGGCAGAGTAGATAAAGGCAACTCAATTGTTGAAGGCTTGGCAAGGGGCAGATCAGCCGGTGGTAATTCGGTGGTTGGTGGCAAATCAACTTGAGGCAGCTCGATAGGATTGACTTCGTTAACTACCTCAGTTTCAGGACCAGTGTTCGCCCCTCCACCTTGAGTGTCAACATCCTCCTCATCCTCGGACTCCAGCTTGGCATCAACCCAAACAGGTATCTCCATCCAAAGGGAGGAAGATTTGTTCAGCTTTGACTTTCTCAGAGCCGACGTCCAACCGTCTTGAAAGGTGCCTTCAGCGATGTTCTTCACATGGACCTCATAATGATCCCCAATGTCATCAAAGACCTTAGTGTATTGAGCCTCATCATCCTTCTTTAGCTATTCCACCTCTAGTAAAGACGCAGCCAGAGCAGCTTTTGCTTCGGATGCCGACTTCTTAGCTTTGGCCAGCTTAGCTTTCAGATCGGTAACCTCAGATTTGGCTTAATCAAAGTCTTTTTCCTTCTGCTTGTAGCAGGCTTGCGGCTCTGCAACTAGAACCTACTGATCTTGGAATGCTCGATGGAGACCCCTAGCCTCGCAATCCCTTTTGTGCTAATTGCGCTTCAGCCGTTCATGATTCCGCAACAAGTTGTTATGCTGATCTTGCAAGGTGCCAAATCAATGTAAGATCTCCAGGCCTTATATCACTCCTTGCGTAAGATAAAGAACTGTAAAAATCAAATGGGAAGCTCAACCGAAGATTTGATCCAGAAAGAAAGAGGGGAAAAGATCTCTTACCACCAGCGACGAATGGTCAGCGCTTGCCAGTAGATCCCTATCGTCAATCTCGCTCACCTCCTTAACATTCTCAAGCGACATTATGGCCTAAAGAGCCCTATCGGCCATGCCAGTACAGTTGAGGATGGAATCATGGACGGTCATGGCTCGACCAACAAGCTTCGGCCGAGCTATGAACTCCTCGGGCACCAGCTCATTTACTTTATCTTTGCCTTTTGGGTCAGTCTCCACCAACACAGAAGGGGGAGTAGCGAACTCCACCCTTTTTGCTTGAGCAGCCGCTTTTTCTTCACTCCTTCTAGGGGTGCTAGAGCTTCATTTAGTTCAACCACCTCGGGGATGGCAAGAGCACTGGTGTCGGATTGCATGGTGGGAAGAGGAATGTTGACCCCACCAACAGGGGCCAGGGTGGTGGCAGAGAATAAGGCCACCCATCTTCTCTTCTTAAAAACCTTTCCTCCCAGTGCTAGTGACAGATCATGCACTTTGGGAGCCATATCACCTTCAGCGACTGCAGTTATGGGCACAGCAGCAAAAGCGGTAGGGAGTGGGGGAAGCAAAGCCGGATACTCGCCGATCTCGTGCAAACTTCCTTCTACTTTCTGTGAGGTAAGAACTGGGCCAGTAACTCCGTGAATTGCTGTGAAAGACTAGTACCAAACTGGGTATCCCAGTAAATCGTGAATAGCTCGCCCAATCCTTGCTAACACTCCTTCACCTTTGTATGCCCAGGCAATGCCTAAAATATCCAAATCAACCCTCAAAAGTTCAGTATCCTTGTCCCTGACACTGAAATTGGCTGCAAAGAAGAAATAAGAAGGTAACGAGTCAGAAATAAATGAAATTTCAAGCAAATAAAGAGAAGAAGCTTGTACCAAATCGAGGAAGAGGTGATCGACTTATTTTATACGGGACCCTAGGGTATCGAGCTGGTGGGGCTAACTCCACTGGGACAACCCCAAACTCTAAAGGGCCACTCACCCTAACTATAATGTCGTGAATCTTCTTCCCCAAGCTTGAAAGAAACTGAACCAACTCTTTGGGGCTGGTCCTAGCCCTAAATTAGTATCTATGGTGGTTAAACCGAGCACTATTCATTTCTACTGCCGAGTAGCAGTAGTCGAACTCGTAAAGCCCTAGGTGCAGACCTAACCTCCTATTCAACTTGATCACTCCCATCACTGTCCTATAGTCGTTGGGTGTGAGTTGGATTGGAGCGATTTCGTAGTGGTTAAGGACTTCGATTAAAAAGGGATGAATGGGAAAGTGAAGACCTTCCTTAACGATGGCAACGAGAGGGAAAGGAATCCTCTCTTCAGTTACTACCCAACCGTTGTCCTTGGGGCCTATCAACCTAATATCTATGCCCACCGAAAAATCGTATCAAGCCTTAAACGCAGCGATGCTATTAGAGGAGACAAGCATATTCCTAAAGCGTGAACCTATTGTGAATCGGGGACGAAGACTTCTAGGGTTTACTCACCGAAAAAGCAAGAAAGAGAAGAAGAAGGACTTATAGAACTATAATCTTCATGAGAGAGACAAATGTAAAATGAGGGACTATTCTGTGCTCAATGGTAAGCCAAAACCCCTTTCATCTGCAAAGAATGTTGAAGTGGCGACAACAGGTTTGGATTACTCAACGGTCACGTCACATTAAATTGCCTCTGACAGCTGACGTCATGGCAATGATGCACCAACCCCAGCCCCCTACTAACGGGCGCTAGGGTTGAGGGGCAATTGTGGGTCAAATAAACCACGGCCCAATCCATAAGAATAGGCCCAACTTAAGTCAAGCAACTCACTTGGCCTGAGGACAGTCCAGTTAACCAGGGCAAGCCCGACTTTGATTAAATAGTCCAGGCAACATGGCAAGCCAGGCTCATATTGCCCAAAGTGGCCCAATTTGCTAGATGAATATAGCCCTAAGTGTTAGGGCAATCATGAGAGATATCAGAGCATTTAATGCTCAGATCTCAGCATTTAATATGGAAGAGACGCATCAGGCAAATGCATGGCTCACGTCCGGTTAGTCAAACTCGAGCATGGCGATAAAGGTAGATTTCTGTCTAATTAGCCAACTTTAGATGGCACGAGCCTATGAGATAGGTCATGATTACCGGAGAAGGCTTAAGAAAGAGCACTACACTATAAACATTGAAGCCTGAAGAAGCAAAGTATGGACAATTGACTTCTAAGCATTCACTGTCTTTATTTTCATTTGATTCTTGGTTAAGATTGCTAACTTAACCATCAGAGTGTAATCGGCCCAAAGATGGTCCGCCCATTCTAACTCCTTTGTCTCTTTACAGCAAGTTGTAGCTCACTGATATTAATTTGAGTGATCGGTTAGGCCTTATCAGAAATCCCACTTACAATTCATAGTAAGTAGTTGGTCAAACATGGACTAATGATACAACATGCAATATAGCATGTCTCTAAGCAGAAACATGCAGTTTTGTTTTCATAAGTAAAGGTCGAGCAATCAGCTGAAGGCGTTTGATTAAAGATTCAGTTAGACCATTTTATTTGTGTATGTGCAACAGGATATTCAACATCAATTCCTATAGACATGTAATAATCATCAAAAGCTTGAGATATAAATTCACTAGCATTATCCAATCGTATTGACTTAATTGGGTAATCTAGAAACTGTACTCGTAATCTGATGATTTGAGCAAAAAACCTAACAAATGCAATTTTACGAGTAGAAAGTAAACAAGCATGTGACTATCGTGTGGATGTATCCATTAAAATCATAAAATAACAAAATGATCCACATTTTGGGTGTATCGGCCCATATATATCCCTTTAGGGATTCAATTACCATTTTTGAAAGGGATGGTTTGACAATCAATTTTTCTTGTGAACAAGCAGCATATGTATAATCACTTGACAAAAGAACCTTTTGGTTCTTTAGCGGATGTCCATGTGAGTTCTCAATTATTCGACGCATCATTGTTGATTCTGAATGACCAAGACGATCATATCAATGCATAAAACTTTATGGGTCAAAACACTCCTAGTGCATCACTTTAGGTGATCACATAATTCTTATAGTTGTATAATATAATCAAGAAGAGAAGGTAACAAGTTTTTCTAATTTACGTTTCTGGCATAAAATAATGAATGTAAAGATATTCTTCATTACCTTCATTTGTTGTCTCTATATGATACTTATTACTAAGTATATCTTTAAAGCTAAGCAAATTCCTTGTAACTCTAATAGAATACATAGCATCATCAATATAAAGCTTTGTCATTTTTGGCAACAATATATTAACTCTTCCGAAATATTCAATTAATTTTGTAGTGCCAGATATTGTCTTAACATTATTTTCAGCTAATGTTAAGTTTATAATTCTCTCAAAAAATTGTATGAGTTATTGTACTGTCTACTAACACATATATCTACATCATTCATTTTGAAAGTAATTAATGTATTGGTATGTTCCATGCTTCTATACACAAAATATAAAAATTGCTTACTTATAAGAAAGCAAAAATGTTCATTAAAATAAAATATACTAGAAAAGCATTAATTCATTATAAGGAAACATACTAGAAAACATTACAATAGAAAGATAACAAGCCACAAAGAACAAGAAAATAAAACTAGTTTTCGTGGACATTTCCATCACTAATTAAGTGATCTATTTTTTCATTAGAATCTTTAAAGAAATCTGAAATATCAATATGAGTGATATCCACTGAGCCATCAAAATCTGTGAAATTCATTTCTACTTTTTTTCCTTTATATTTTGTTGATGCTCGGTAAAGATCCATCAATGGTTTGGGTATACGACAGGTATGTAACTAATATCCTTTCATACAACACCTGTAATAAAAATTTTCATAATTTTTAAGAGGTTTATTCTGTTAACCTTTTCCTTTTTTTTTGTTTTATTTCAGAGTTGTTCCACTACTAGTGGTATAGTGTGATATTCTTAATTCGAGAACTTGAAATATAATAACTGTTACCTCTACGATAGGCTCACAATTACGAAAATTCTTTCTGCCACGGCCACATCCACAATCATGCCCATAAAATGAAATTGAATTCACTTTAAGAAATGGTATAAAGCCAGTCGGATGAAATTGGTGGTTTTTATCAGAAACTCATGATTTTGTTATGTCTCAAGAAGACATAATATCAATTTTGAATATTTCTTAAAATCACGCTCTCAATATTGCTACTATATGAGCATATTTGAGGCATAAAATATGGAGTATGATTTTATGTCTTTGAAAATATTTTGTTTATATAATTTTGATTGTGAGCTGATTTTAAATAATACAAAATTGTACTCACTAATAGCTTTGAAATATTGCAATCTCAGGTACATTTAGTCATAGCGAGCTCTGGGGAGAAATATGGTCTTCTAGTGCTTATATCTCTTATTTAAATTTTTCTACAGTGCCAGTTGATCTTTTACCGTAAGGTACTCCGTTTTTAATTCTTCATGAATATAATGATGAAGAAAAATTATTACTTTTGCACGATCCTGTTGGGATTCTTCATTTTCTTCTTTTATAGTATTTTTAATGTCTTTTGCACATAAATAGATCTCAGTATCAACTATCCAAGATAAATAGTTCTTATTCGAAATGTCAAAAATAGTAAATTCTAGCTTTACAAGGTTTGACATTTTTAAAATTCTATATCAACAAAATAACAAAATTTTAAAATCTAAAATAAGATAACATAAAAATAATATAAAGAAGATATGAATTTTCGACAATAAGATTTCTACCATATAATAGATCTATTACGTACGAATATTCATATTTGTCAAAATTAATCCAATAACAATTAATTACTTACCAAAAGTAACTTTCTATCATGTCCACTTAACATATATAACTTTACATTTCTAACACTGCACATCTCACACACGGCAGATACTGTCAAATTACTTCAAAGACTGTTGTTGTCTTTTAAAATTGCTTACATCAGCTTTTCACCTTTTTGTTTGACTTTGCATGCTTTTATTATTTAACAATAGTATTGTGTATGAAATGCGACATCACCACTGACATTTAGAGTTTTGTGATGATAAAGTATTTACCATAAGTGTTTACTGTAAATCTTTAGAGTTTTTTACTGATAATGTATTATAAAATTAAAAGTAAAATAAAATAAATAAAATAATCCAAACACATTATATTTTAAAATTAATTTTTTTAGAACTATTAAATAATAGTTAGATTAATTTTTCTGAAAATATCAAGGATAAATTTTATTAACAACTCAAGACTCTATTTATATCATATAGTAAAATATAAAATATAACTTAAACTTTAAATATTTACCTACACCTTTTGTTTTCTTCTATCTTCTCTATAGTTTCTCTTTTATTCATTTTCTCACCTTTTCACTACACTTCTACTTAGAGTTTCATGTTTTTTTTTTATCTTCTCTATTCTTTTTTCCTTTTCTCTCACTTTTCCAATACACTTCTACTTAGAATTTCGTTCTTCTATCTTCTCTATTCTTTCTCTTCTCTTCATTTTCTCTCACTTTTTCCACTACACTTCTACTTAGAATTTCATTCGGAAGTTTTCTATTTATACAAGGAGTTGAGGATGCAAAATTCCTTAAAATTGGCAGACAAAATATTTACAAATACAGCGGTAATCATGCTCATATGTTCATTTGGTGATTGAAGATTTTTGTTAAAAGAAAATGAGAGAAGGGAGAGCAATGGAATTGGTGGGTCATCCATTAAATGAGTTTGACTATTTACAACAAATAAGATATTGTTCAAATAACAAGAACATTAAGTGAAGTTCTCTTAATACCAATTCTTATTTCCGAAAAATAAAATAGATAAATTTATCATCAATTCTGAAATTACTAAACTATATGATGTCTGACATCTAATTATTGTAGATTTAACTATTAGATAAGAAGAATACAGTTCCATGAGTAAAATATCCTAGTTTCATATGAAATTCTCAACGCGAGGTGCAGGATATTATGCACTAGTCAAGTTATGTAGCAAGTTCCAAAACAAGGCAATTGCTTCAAGTGTGATCTTAGAAATTTGTACATTCCACAAATCTCAAAGTAAAGTTAGATAAAGCTGAAACTCAATAAGATACTGTTCAAATATCATAGAATATTAAAGTGATTTTCTCTTTTGTCTCTCTCTCTTTTTTTTTTTGTTGGTTTTGGTGTGGGAGGCAGGCTTCAGTGGAAACATAGAACGTGCAACAAAGAGAAGTGATCTGACTTGGGTAGCAACATAAAATGTTTTCGTTGATGCTATGTATTATGATAACAAACCCAAAAACAAAAGGCAATAGAAAAAAGAAAGAGAGAGACAGACAGGCAGACACACCAAAAACAAAAAAACAAAAAACGAAGACAGAAAAGAGTTAAATAAAACATAACATTATAAAAAATAATGCTAGAACCACTGATTTTTTTTACCAGATTATCATCATAGATAGACACAAGGTGATAGAATCTATATTATCCAATACATATGAGATTCATTCACTTGTGTATTCATGATGATAATCTGATAAACAAAATCGGTGGCTGTGATATTTTTCTATTATAAATGAATATGTAGTAAACAAGAAACAGTGAATAAAGCTAACGCATAGAGATTTACACATTGGTTTTCAAAAATATGCTTCAATGTTCGAGTTGATTGTAGTTCCTGTCTTTGGGGACTAACGAAATATCAGCAACCTCGTGCTACTCTGACCTACTTCCCTAGCTTCAACTTTCCTCAAGAAAGGGGCAATTACATATATGAAAGATTGTAAATTGGTGAGCCGCCGCATTGCTTCCACTGAAGGAAGATTAATCAGTCTCTTGCAAGCTTAAATTTCTAGACATTAAAGGAATGAAGGATACTCAAATACTCCGGGATGGCTTCCAACCCAGTGAAGTTACAGTTTCAATCATTGAACTGTAGTGAGGTGCTGAAATTGATTGGGCAGACTTGAGCTTCAGCCATTCTTAACGGAGACTGAGAGTTGATGGCAGTGTTCTTGGATGATATTCATACTATTGCAACCAGAGCAAGGGATGGAAGTATCGTTGGGCCAAAGGGAAATAATTGTGCTCCTCCAAGAAGCCACCTATTGGAAACTTACCGAGGCCCCATAGAGAGAAGCCACTCTTGGCAACTACTCTTTGTTGTCAACATTCCACATCATGAAATTCTAGACCCTGGAAGGAAATGAAACCCCATAGATTAAAGGCAGTCATGCATATATAAACTGTTAGGTGCTATTGAGCTATGGAGGAGAGAGAGGTGACCTCATGATTTGATCTAAAAGTCTTTACAGTGTACTGTTGAGCGAAACTTCTTCGATACTTGCTGAAGGCCAACCTATAAAGGTGACATATATGACTATTAAAAAGACGACAAATTACTGATTATTGACCCAGAAGAATATATAGCAACTTACTTGAAGGATCATAGTCTTTTGAGATAGCTAGAAACCCGATCATCTCCTACAACTCTCTGCTTCTCTGTTTGGTGCATGCCTAAACCTTCCATTTAAATAATTTCATAAGATGGTGGGATGGTTAAGCCTCCAAAGTAAGCATGAGTGGTAGGAATGTGGATGTAAGTTATGTTACACTACTCAGAAGCTTCCAACCATCAAAATTTACAAGATTCTTACAACAGCTTCCTGCCCATCAGTATATACAGTCCAACTCAAACTGAGGTCAGGTGTTGAAGGCACTCCATGAAAATCATAATCTTGGATTAACCCTAAAATTTGAGATTGCAAAGCTTTGGTTAAAATTGGATATGAACTGGATATAGAAGAGCATTGAATCAATATTTGTTCATGAAACGAAGCAGCTAATCCTCACCTTGTAATATTTACAGAATCATCTCCTAGGTACACAATGCTCCTTGCAAGATGTCAGGATTTCAGATGCCCTATAAACAGATGATGTGTGTCACTTCATGTCAATATCCAACATGATTCTGATTCCTAGAACCAGAAATTGTCCAAGGGACGAAGGAAACAATTTAAGAACTAATGAATAGCTGCCATGGATATCGTAAATTGCCAAGCCTAAGACATCTGACAGAGATGCAGAACTAGCTTTTGTGTAATATGAATCTTATATTGAACAAAGTTTCTAATTGTATGTAATGTAATATGGGCAAGATTTTTTAGTATAGATAATAGATTCCCTTTTTCAGGATACAATATTTAGATACTTAACCATAGTACATAGAGGTTTTACATGATGCTGAAATTTGGTGAACATATTAATAAACTAAGTAGCCTAAAGAACCAAAATGATAGAAGTGTAGCAAACATGACTAACAAATGAGAATGTGCTAACATTAATCTTGTCATGTGGTAAGTATCAAGTAATAAGGCAATCACTGCATATGTGATCTTAGGAAATTATACATAAACACCGAATTATAATTACAAATATAGAATTAACCAAAAGTATGAAGAAACACCACTGGTCAAATCTCAAAGATCAGTACAACTTAAATCCACTAGTTAGGAAAACTTGTTTGAACATCATTTAAAAGTATTACAAGTCATATGCATGACTGAATTCAGGAAAACAGACTTCAGTAATGTTCACTTCACATTGCAAGACAACTTCAACAAGTGGGTGGAAAATGCTAATCTCAAATAACTTACTCCAATGATTCTGTAAAATTAGGACTCTGAGATGAAGTCATTTGAGTTCAAGCACCGTGTAGGCATTTTTCTCTGATGGCTGAGAGCAATTTAATTAAATGTTCACAATTTAATTTGATCTGTGTAGGAGAAGCAGGGTTCAAACCATAATGCTGAGAGCACGATGAAGAGACTAGGGGCCAAGAAGATTAATATCAGTTTTAAGCTTGCACTTGATATGCAGAATTTGCTCTAACCGTCTCGGAGAAGTTCCAAAACAGAGGCAATGCATATCTTCTAATTAGACCAAATAACCGAACCAATGATTTCATTCTACCAGACTAGTGGCACAATAGATTAGAGAAGTCAGCAGGGAGATGAATGAAGAAGGAATTTTAACACCCCACAAGAAGATGACAAAGTAATTATTTGATTCAAGTGGTGATTTAGAGAAAGGTGAAGTTATTCACTCTGAGAGAGAGAGAGAGAGAGAGAGAGAGAGAGAGAGAGGCCTGATTTGATCCAAAAACTTTGGTAGTGTAATATTGAGCTAATCATCTGCAATGGTTGCTAACAGGGAAAAAACTGACAAGGATACAGATAAAACGATTACAAAGACAGACAAATTACTCGATGGCTGATTCAGAGAGATATTGCAACTTATTAGAAGGATCATTGGCCCTTAAGAGAGCTGGAACACCCTGCCATCTCCAACTGTCTGCTTATCTCCTCTGTGCATTGCGCTTTTCGTCAAAAGGTGTGTGAAAAACCTCCAACTTTGACAAATTGATAAGGAAATTGAGGTGGATGCTAATGTTTAGACAACTACTATGCACAAGTTTCGCCAATCAAAATTTACATAGCCCTTACCATTAAAACTTCCAGCCCATCAGAATCTATTCTCTAAATGAGGTTGGCTGTAGAAGTCAGTCCATGAATGTCTTGAGCTTGGATTAGCTTCACAGTGTGAGATACTGAGATCCCAAAAGTGGCTAATGCATCAAAAAGAATCAAGCTCCAACCATGAGAAAAAAGATCACAGTAAGTACAAAAACATGGTGTTTAACCTGCAAAACATGAGACTTTGTATAAGTTGGGCAATGAAATAGATACAAAAAAGTATTGACTCAATACTTGTTTATGGGAGGAAGAAACTAAGCCTTCACACCTTGAAATGTTTATGGAATCATATCCTTGCTCGAAGATCCCCCATAGAGCAGAAGCTAAACCCCTGATCTCACTTCATGTCGATGTTGTTGCGCCCCGGTTTTTTGAGGTGTCCAAGGTCCTTTCGGCTCGGAAACCCTAAAGCACGGAACTCTGTCATTAGAACTCATCCTCCTAGGAGGACAAGTGCGACTAGGTTTGAAAATTGATTTGACTAAAGGCCTTTTTAGAAAAATAGGAGTTGCCACCTAACTTGATTAAGGTGAGTTAGGACACTTAAAACTAAGCGTTAATCCGAAGATTAAACTTAGAGTTTTTGAAAAAGATTTTTGAAAACTCCCTCAAGAGAGGGTTTTTAGGAAAATAGGTTGTTTGGCAACCTTTTGAAATGTTTAAGCCCTTTTTGAAAATAACTCCATTTTTGGTCTTTCGAAAACAGAAATCTAAGGTTCGGGGGTTGGTTACGTGTAGGGAAGATATTCTAAGATCATCACCCTACTCCGCCCTTTCGGTACCTACATGTCTAATCACCCTTTGTTCACTCACTAGAATAACCGGTTACCATGGTCCACTTTATATCCACTTTAGAATTTTTGAAAACGGAGTTTAGTCATCACTTTTCGGATGGATGATGCATGATGCACGTTTTTTAAAAAAGTTTGAAAATAATGAAGGTTTGTAAAGAGTTTGGAATAGAAACTTTGAATTGGTTAGGATTTTTGAAGAAGGGATTGGGGTTGAAATGAAAGTTATGACCGCACCATTTTAGGTTGCCTACGTATCTCATTTGGCGAGAATCAGGTCATTCGTAGTTTGGGCAAGAGCCCGATGAAAAATAGGCGCATTAGGGCCTTTGGAAGGTTTGAAGACACATTAAGGTCTTTGAAAAAGTTTAAAACACTTTGGGGTCTTTAGAAGTTGAAGACTCTTTGTGGTCTTGGAAGTTTTGACTTGAAATTGAATGGTGGAGTGTTTCTTGAAAATGTTTTGGGATCAACTTGAGGGAGTTTTGGAAAAATGATTTGGCATGACTCAAGAGAACTTGAAAGTGTTTTTGAAGTCTTGTTTTGAAGACCTTGGAGGTATGACTTTGGAATGTTTTGATTAATTAGTTTTTGAAAGCGATTTTTGAAAATGGCTAAGTGTTTGGAACCCTAACATGGGCAACCTTAGAGGTTGTTCTTGATTTATCACTTGTCCTCGGAATCCCTTACCATGAGAGGGTTAGGGACACCTTAGGTTTGTGACCCTTTGAAACATTTTTGGAAAGGCCTTGAAGAGAGAATGTAAGATCATTTGAAGAGTTTATGGAGTTGGGTTGAAGTCATGAGGTAGGAGATTTTGGAAGAATAGGTTAAGAGGACGATTGGAAAGTTTGAATGATCATTTGAAAAAGGGTTCAAGAATTGGAACCTTGAAGTGTATTAATCTCGGTTGGGTTAGCCTAGGGTTAGGGGGAACCTAAGGTTAAGATAACCTATGGTTAGGTAACTAGGGTCAAGTTAACCAATGGTTAGATAACTAGGGTCAAGTTAACCTAGGGTTAGGTAACTAGGGTCAAGTTAACCTTGGGTTAGGTAACTAGGGTCAAGTTAACCTAGGGTTTGGTAACTAGGGTCAAGTTAACCTAGGGTTTGGTAACTAGTATCAAGTTAACCTTGGGTTAGGTAACTAGAGTCAAGTTAACCTAGGGTTAGGTTGAAAGATGATTTTGAAGTGTGGTTTGGTGCATTTTTAGAAAGAGTTTTGGAAAACAAAACATGTTATGCAATGGACTTTAGTATGCCAACTCTTTGAAGATCATTTCTATGAAAATTTTGACTCTAGTCAAGAGTATGGTTTGTATGGGTGGTGCTTGGAGACCATTCCAAGGAAGGTATCCTCATGGCCATTATAACCAATATCTTGGCAAGAGTAATAGGGGTCAAAATTCAACATAATGATAGTAATTTTTGGAAGATCATTTTTATGCAAAGATGGAGAGAGTGCATTTTTGAAATCATCTTTGGGGAAGGATTTTGAAAACCATTTTTCAAGGGAACCATTCCATCAAGAGAGGGTTCATATGGCCGATAAAAAAGGAGACCACTCATGAGAGGGTTCCATGGGGCCATTCCAACCCCTAAACTTGAGAGAATGGAAACCATAAAAATCAAAGAATTTGAACATCATTCTTAGGCGATCATAAGGAGAAAAGGGGACCATTCTAACAATTTAAAGATCCTATGGCCAACATAAAGGGAGACCACTCAAGAGAGGGTTCTATGGGGCCATTTTAACAACTAACTTTGAGAGAATGGAAATCTTAAAAATTAGAGAGTTTGAAAGCAACTTTTGTGCAAGTTGAAATACAATGGTGCAAAAATATGAATTAGAGGGTTGTGAGGGATTTTCTAAGGCATGATTCCCAAAGTCTCATCCTAAACTTCAAGGGGCCAACTCTTGGAACAATTTTTGAAGGATATATAGAACTTGAAAATGTCATGAAATTAAGAGCAATGCAAGCATTGTGGAATATGGTAATAAACATAAAATGAAGCCAAGCATACAAGATATGATCAAAATAATAATATGCAAGGGGTCATGATTCACATACAAGGTTTTTAGGCTTCACCATACAAACAAGGAGCTCTTAAGCCATACCATCTTAAAGTAGGCTAGTGAGAGGTCCCCCTACACGGTGGCTCTCACTTGCTTTCCTCTAGGCATGATCTAGGAGCCCTCTCAGCTCAAGCATGCAAGAAAGAGGGGTTGAACATGGGGATTAAAATAGAGAATAGCCTAAGTAGGCTAGGAGGGAGAAGAGAAGAGTGGGGGAGAGCACAAATATAAAAGGGATACCACATTTTTCCTTCAACACTCTTGTAATCTTCAATGGATGTCTTGATTGGAGCTTAAGTGACTTCAAGAAGGCTTGAGAGGCTTGAGTGGAGTGTAAAAGTGTGTATGAGGTTTTGTGTATGGAGTGTATAGGCTTAGGAGAGGTAGAATCTAACTTAAGTGTTGGAGGGGAGGAATATATGTAGAGATTCGAATTTTTGGAGTGATTTCAGCAGAGTTTCGTATCAATTTCGGACCTGGAATATGCAAGGGGGGAGGCTTCTATTTATAGGCAATCTGGAATAGACCATGCGCATGTAGGACATGCGCAGGTACTGTTCCATTGCCACCATAACACGTGGCACCCCATGTACTGGTTAAATCTCGACCGTTGATCGAAAGTCGGTCGATCTGAACAAAATTTAAGCGCATGTAGCATACGCTCCATCACCGGGAATATTCGTTCAAACTTTGCCTTGATAATTGGGCCAACTGGGAAGGTTCTAGGGGGATCGGTCGCACTTGGGATGTTCTTCTAGTGCATCCGATGAACTTTCATGTTTTCGAAGAGTTTGAATTATGTTCAGAAGCGTGGGATATCGTCTTGGGAAGCGTGCCAAAAAGGACACTTTTGTGGAGCGTCTGTGATACGCTCCATGTGTGTTCGAAAGTAGCTATTTTCATTTGATGTGATCGAGGCCTTCGCGAAGCGATCTATTCGATCGAACCGTTCCGATGGAAAGTACTCTGAAAATACTTTCTAGAATTTTCAAATTTACGCATTTCTCAAGTCGTTTGACGGTGCGTTTTGATTAGGGAATCGGAAAAAAAGTCAACTTTGGTGGAGCGTCTGCGAGACGCTCCAGGGGTTGCTGAAAGTTATAGTTTTCGCACCGTACGATGGAGGGCTTCGGGAAGTGATCCATTCGATCGAACCGTATCGGTGGAAAGATCTATGGACGAGTTTTCGAGAATCGCCTGATTTATGCGTTTCTCAAGTCGGTTGATGGTGCGATATAATCAGGGAATCGGGAGAAAAGACAATTTAAGCAGAGCGTCTGTGAGACGCTCTAGGGAACTTTTATCAAGTCGTGTGAGTTTAGTGTCGTAAGGTGTTCCTTGGGTTAAACAAAGGCTTGTGGTGAAACCTCCGCTTGAAATCCCAAGGCCAGTGCTGTTTCAGGGCATATTTGGGCTTTCAGGGGCAAAACGGTCATTTTGACTAGAGTTGGCTAGAAATGGTCAGGAATGGTCCGGTGTATTGTGTTAGGCGTGTAGGGCTGTTCAGGGATAGTTTTGAGGGAGTTTGTCGCCGTTCAGTAGGGTTTGTGCTGTGCTAAGTCGTTCCGAGGCAAAAATGGTCATTTTGACCAGAGTGAGTCAGAATAGGACCGGATTTGGACCAAATGGCGTGCAGGGGATGCCCGATGGTTTGACAACATTATGGAAGGATGGACTTATCGTTTTGAGAGATTTTGAACTTTCCCAAAACGTGCCTGGAGGCCCAAGGGGCAGATTTGGTCATTTTTCACCGAGTCGGGCTAGCAGGCGCCGGTGTTGACTTAGGTGTTGGTTCCCGAGACCGCCCGGTCTCGAAAAACTACCTGTGCGGTGTTGGTCTCTAAGAACGCTTGGTCTTAGAGAGCTACCTGTAGGGTGGTGTTGGTTTCTGAGAACGCCTCGTCCCAGAAAGCTACCTGGAAGTGTGGTGTTGGTCTCCGAGAACGCCTGGTCCCGGAGAACTACCGAATGACGGACATTCTACATTGGCGGGCTAGCAGGCGCCAGAAGTGAACCGTCTGGAATCTTTGATGAGGTGTTGGTCCCCGAGATCGCCCGACCCCGGGGAGCTACCTGGATGGCGTTGGTTCCCGAGACCGCCCGGTCCGGAAAGCTGCCTGGAACAATGGTGCTTAAGGCTTCAGCGGATCCTTGTGGGCCCGAGAAGCGACCAGCTGGTTGGATTGGAGATTGAACGGCTCATCTTGAGCCTGCATGTGTTGTGATGTTGGAAACCGAATCTGGTCGGGCCGGAGATTGCCGAGCGGGTAAAAATGAGGTGCTTACAAATGTCTTTTTGTACAATTCTGATTTCTAGAACCAGAAATTCTGTCGGGAAGAAGGAAAGATGAAGAGATTTTAGAAGCTACCAAATTAACTGCCACCAACCATATAATCCACTAAGCCTAAACCATCTGCATAAGATGCAAAAGCAGCTTCTGCGTGATAAACTTGAATATTAAACTGAACAAAATTTCAAAATTGTGAATAATGCAACAAAGCCTATAGGAAATTTTGGAGTTCAAAGTTTGGATTCTCTTAAACATCAAAGTGTTTAGTTATAACCATAGTACAAAAGCATTTTTTAAGATATATTTACTGAACATATTAATCCAAACTATAGAGTTTGGATTCTCTTAAACAGTAGTGTGTTTAGTTATAACCATAGTGCAAAAGCATTTTTTTAGATATATTTACTGAACATATTAATGAACCCAGTAAGCCAGAGGACTACGATGATGAAAGTTCTCCAAATGAAATTACCAAATCAAGATGTTGCATATCAATAATGTCAAGTAGTAAGCCTAAACAACTAGGCAATCAGTTCAACCGTGATTTTAGTAAAAGCCAAAAAAATATTATTTTCAGAAATGCTAATTACCAAATCAAACTAGCACTAAACATAATATTAATTCCTTTTTAGCTTCAACTTCATGTGTAGGAGTTGCTCTAATCTTGTTTATTAAACTTCGATAACAAAGTAGATTTAGGCCTTTTAATCCGATGGATAACAAAGTTCCTAGTTTCTTTTATCCAGATCAGTGTGAATAGACATATAAGTGAGTGAAGAAGTTTTAGCCCACCTTGCAAAACATAATTAATCTTGTCATTAATTTGAGTTCAAAAAATTGAGAGAAAATGAGAAACTAAACAAGAGTCTACGAAAATTTCTGCAATCTAAATCGTCTCAACTCAATTTCTCTCACAAATAACAATCTGACTAATTGACCAAGTATAAAAGAAAATTAAATTTAATGCAAAATAAACTCCGTCGTACGTTTAATGAATTGCTCCATGTTGGTGGCTAAGAGGAGAGAAATTATTTGATTGTCACGAACTATGTCATGCCTCATCTTTCAAAAAGAGAACATTGCAAAAGGACAGAGAACAAATCTAACAGATGTTACATTTTATTCAATCTCCAATTCATTTACCCCTGGAAACCCAAGAATTCATGCCAAATAGCTACAAAAAGATGAAACTGCACGGTGATTGTCTTAATTAATAAAAACAGAAAAAATAAATAAAAAGATAAAACTAAAGAATTAATCATGAAGATGTCCATAGAGGGAAGTGGCCTCACCGAGTTTACTTGCACAATGAAAGTAATCAATATATTTTTTTTGGTAAACGAAAGTATTCAATATTTGATTCTGCTGATAATCAACATATAAAAGAAAAGGAAAAACATTAAAAAAACAGAGGAATAAATTAAAACACGTGATAAGTAAAGAGAAATTAACTGAAAACAAAAATGAAATAAAAGGTAAATAAATTGGGATAAGAAAGAAGGTATGAGGATTTACTAAATCATTTCGAATAGTGGGCTTCAATATTTGAGTTGGATGTACTCCTTGTCTATCTGGATTGATGGAATATGGGAAATCTTGTGCCACTCTGCCCCGCTTCCCTTGCTGCATCTTTCCTTGAGAAGGTGACAATGATAAATACTCAAAGACTGTAAATTGGTGAGGCGTTGCATCGCTTTTGCTGAGGGTAGATTCTTTAGATTTTGGCAAACCAAAATATTCAGAGATTGAAGCAATGAAAGGTTACCCAGCCAGTCTGGCAGAGCCTCCAAACGTGTCAGGGCAGTGAGGTGCTGGAGTTGATCGGGCAGAGACTTGAGCTTTGGCCAACCATACAAACATAGATCCTTCAGAGAGACAAAGAAAGATGCAGCAATGAGGACTACTAGCCCTGGTGGTGGTTCAACTGGTTCAATTGTGTTATAAAATATTTTATTCATTCATAGAGTTACAACCTGTTTGGAACTTGAGGGAGGGAAGGGAAAGGAAGGTAAAACTCAGTGCCAAATTGATCATTATTTCGATATTCATTTGTTCCTATGCTATCAACTTATAATAGACAATAATAAGTTCTAAAACGGCTGGCTATGCTTCGCTTAGCTTCTGATGATGGGAGAACTTTTGAGAAGTACTTTGTGAAAAGAATTTAAAGGAAAGATGATGTTTGTTGAAGACCTGATAAGACTACATAAGACTTGAAAGAAAAAATTAAATATGGCTCTGAAAAAGACGATGATAAAGACCTGAGGAAGGGGTGTTTTGTTTGACATACTTCTCTAGTTCTGTACTTGCTGTATTGTCTTCAACTTAGACAATTATACACTTCAAAAAATTATTCTCGCTGTAAAATACAGCCCATGTCCACCTACGTTGAGAATTGCGTAAGTACATTCGATTCATTAAGCATAAGAACTTATAAACAAGACTAACTAGCAACATAGATGTTTGAATTATACGAAATTATAACTTCAGTCACTGCCATGGACACCTCCCTCGGACATTTGGGTAGTGTGGATCCCACAACCCTTGTTTCAACCTTACAAATTTTGTCCATCTGATCAATAGATACGGCATCATCATCACTAGGTGTGGTTGTCTTCCTAGCTTATGAAGGTCATCCATTTTCATGGCACTTTTCATTGCATCTATGTTTGTGATTTGCATGCATCCTTAAATAAAGTCATAAATAAAATTGGGTGCTTAAAGAACACCTTTTATGCGAATAAATTATGCCTATACTCCCAATAAGATTTTTTTTCATTTGTGGCATCCTGGCTGTTCTGTATGGAACTCTCTTAACTTATTTTTCCTTTGATATCCTAGTGCAGTTATGAAGAGGAAGAGATGAAGAATTTGGTTCTCCATTTGTTGGTTTTGAATCAATATTTGTTCATGAGATGAAGAAGCCAACCCTCACCTTGAAATGTTTACAGAACCATGTCTTAGCTATACAATGCTCCTTGCAAGATGTCACAAGTTCAAATGCCACACTAAACAGAAGCTACGCTTCACTTCATGTCAATATCCTGTTGATTCTGATTTCTAGAACCAGAAATTCTGCAAGGGAAGTAGGAAACATTTTAAGAACTAATAAAATAACTGCCATGAAAATCATAATTCGCCAAGCCTAAGAAATCTGATAGAGATAGAGAAGTAGCTTTTGTGTAATATGAATCTTAAATTGAACAAATTTTCTAATTGTACTTGATGCAGTATGGGCAAGATTTGGGAGTATAGTAGATTCCCTTTTTCATGAGAGGTTTTCATGATGCTGAATTTTGTTGAACATAGTAATCAACCAAGCAGCCTAAATGACCAAAATGATAGAAGTGTAGCAAAAATGATTAACAAATCAGAATGTTGAACATTAATCTTGACATCAGGTAAGTTCCAAGTAATAAGGCAACCACTTCATATGCAATTTAGAAAATTGAAAATCACACAGAACTATAATTAAAAAAAGAAAACCAAAAACCCCCCCAAAAAAAATAATAATAATAAATAAAAAAAACAGTCCGTACCTTGACCGTATTAATCAATATTTGACTAGTAAAACTTAAATCCACTAACGAGGAAAACTTGGAAGCACAGCATTTAACATGATAACAAGTCATATGCACGACTGAATTCAGGATTAACACAGTCAATGAGATTTCACTAACGTTCACTTCACACTGCATGGCAATTTTTAAAAATGGAAGGAACAGCTAATCTCAAATTAGTCACCTGAATGAATCTGCAAAATTAGGACCCTGAGATGATAACATTTGAGTCCAAGCACCAATTACTTAAGAAATGCATGAAGATGTCTCTGATGGCAGCATCACAGTTTAATTTGATCCGTCTAAGAGAAGCAGGGTTCTGACAACAATCACAGTTTAATGCCAAGAGGATGATGAAGGGACTGATGGCCAAGAGGATTGATGCCTCATTTTTGGTTTCAACTTCATGGCAGAAGTTGCTGTAACCTTCTCGGTGAAGTTTCAAAACAGTGGCCATGCATACATTCTGATTAGATCAAATAACTACACCAATTATTTCATTTTTCCAGATTAGCGGCAAAATATATTAGAGAAGTAAGAGGGGAGATGAGTGCAGAAGGAATTTTACCACCCTGCAAGACCATGACAAAGTAATTATACCATTCAAGTGATCATTCAGAGATAGGTGAAATTATTCACTAAGAAAGAAAGCATTAGAATAATGTTTGCAAACTAGATAGCCTGGAGAGGATAAAAAAAAAAATAAGAAAAAAACAGACAGTCAACAGTTCTGCAGAAAATTCTCCAGTACACCTCAATTTCTTTGGTAAAAAGAATCTAACTAAACCAAAAACGAAGTAAGCAAAATGAACTCAATTTAACTTGATTTTGCGATGAATCATATGTTATGGGTCTCTAAGGATTCTATTGTGGCAAATAAAAGGAAACAAAAATTAGATGATTTTTGGCGAAAACTTCTCATTGTTCATCTCTCAAAGATGACAATACAAAAGGACAAGGTGTAAGATTACCTTAACTCAGATTTGCCTTCATATATATCTGTCCCCTTGTATTTGGGTTGCCCCCTGAAAACCCAAGAAATAATCAGAAAAAGTTAGATAATAAGAAACTATATAGCATTCAAGTTAGCTCATAGAAACAATTTTATAAAAAAAAAGTCAAAAAATCACATATCAAAAAATAATTTCCAAATAAGTTTGTAAAGGAGACGTTTATTTGAGTTTAATGGCATGACAAAAGTATGAGGTCATCCATTAGACTATAAAAAGAACCACAAAAAAGGTGAAACAGTACAAGGAGAAAGAAAAAACAAAAACAAAAACAAAACAAAAGAATAAAAAACAGATAAGCAACACTGAAGGACAATGAAATAACACCACTGTCGTGCCAGGCAACAGTGATGCTTCTGAGAATTCTTCTAGATCTCACAAATCTCTTGGAGTGACTCCATGTCACACATCATTCTGCAATTCAAGTTTAAACTAAACAAATTGCATAACTTATAATTACTGTGCTGTATACGAAGATTTTGGAATTTAGAGTGTAGACAATAGATTTCCTTTTCTAGGACACCATATTTTGACATATATAAACCCAATACATAAATGCTTTTCATGATAAAACACTCTAGTGAACATATTAAATAAACAATTAGGCTAGAGGATCACTATGGTGGAAGGTCAGTGAAAGTGATATTAATAAATGAGGTTGTTGTACATATTCAGGTTATGTAGTAAGTTTCAAACAATAAGGTGATCACTTGAATCACTTCATATGTGATTTAAGAAAGTTGTACCTCCCATAGAACCGCACCCAAATGATGGAATCATACACTTTAGATTAAAGGTGTCAAGCCTGTCGTCCATGCATAAGCTGTTAAGAGCGAAGAAAAGATCCTAAAATCACATAGAACCATCAAGTAGTTGGTCATGCTTTTAATAAACAAAAAGAAGAAGACCCTTTGGCACTCTCTGTGTATGTGTGTGTGTGTGTGTGTGTGAGAGAGAGAGAGAGAGAGGCCTAATTTGATCCAAAATTTTTGGTAGTGGACAATTGAGCTAGAGACCTGCAATTGTTGCTAACAAGGCAAAACTGTCAATGATACAGATAAAACGATTACAAAGACAGACAAATTACTCAATGGCTGATACAGAAGAGATACTGCAACTTACTAGAAGCACCATTGTCTTTTGAGAAAGCTTGGAGCCCTGTCATCTCCTAAAATTGGCTGCTTATCTCCTTGGTGCGTGGCTCTTTTTGTCAAAAGTTGCATGGAAAACCTCTAACTTTTGATGAATTGGTAAGACTATTGGCGTGGATAGACCTTCAAATTGAGGTGGATGCTCAAAAGGCAAATGTTTACACATCTACTATGCAAAAGTTTCACCAATCAAGATTTACACAGCCCTTCCCACTAAAGTTTCCAGCCCATCAGTCCATGAGAATCCTGAGCTTGGAGCAGCTTCACAATGTGCAATATACTGAGATCCCAAAAATGGATAATGCATGATGCATCCTGCACACTCTGAAAAAGTAATTGAGCTCTGACCATGAGTAAAAAGTTCCCTGTAAGTACAGAAACATGGTGTTTAACCTGCAAAACATAAAACTTAGCAAAGTTGAGCTATGAACTGCATATAAAAAAGTATTGACTCAATATTTGTTTATGAGAGGAAGAAGTTAAGCTTCCACACCTTGAAATATTTATGGAATCATATCCTTCCAAGAAAATACACCTTGCAAGACATCAAAAGGTCCAATGCCCCATAAAGCACAAGCTGCACCTCGCTTCGTCAATGTCAATGTCTTCCTGGACTAATGAATTAACTGCCATGAAAAACATAATTCACCGAGCCTAAACTATCTAAATGAGATACAAATGCAGCTTCTTTGTGATCTTTGTACAATCCACAAAACTGAAAAAAGTTGGGTACAAATGAATTAAGTCAAATCCCGATAATTAGTATCACTTAAATCTTCCAGCAAGGAAAGCCTTGTAGAACATCACGTAACAATGCCACAAGCCATACGCATGACTTAATTTACGATTAACACAATCAATTAGGCTCCAGTAATATTCACTTCACACTATAGGACAACTTTGAAAAGTAGGTGGAACAACTAAACAAAAAAAAGCACATGTCAAAAGATGAAGCAATCTCAATGAGTATTTTGGTTTTTTTTTTTTTTTTTTTACCTTTAAAGCAAAAAATAATATTTTCGGAAATGCTAACTAGAAAATGAAAACGCTATTACTCACAGTACTAATTCCTCTTTAGTTTGAAACATGATGTGCACAGTTGCCCTGCCTTGTTTAGTAAAATTCCATAACAGAGTAGATTTAGGCCTTTTAGTTCGATGTAACAAACTTACCAATTTCTTTTACCCAGGTCAGCAGGAAAAAAAAAAAAAGATAAGTGAATGCAGAAATTAGTGAAGAAGGTTTGGACCGCCTTGCAAGAACATAAGTAATTGTGCCATTAAATTGAATTTGAATGATTAAGGGAATTTGAAATTATTCACTGAAAAAGAAAATAAACAAATAATATACAAAAAAAAAAAGCACAAAAAAAAAAAGAAGACATATTCTACAGTCCTAATCAATGTAACTCATCCCAACTCAATTTCTCCAACAACAACAATCCAACTTGACCAAGTATAAAGAAAATTAAATTTAATTCAAAATGAAACCCGATTTACTTTTAAAATGAATTATTTGTTGCTCCATGTATGTGGCTAGCAGGAGAGAAATTATTTGATTGCCAGGGAATGTGTCATGCTTCCACTTGAGATAAGAGATAAATAAATTGAGATAAGAGAGAACGTACGAGGAATTACTAACTCATTTCGAATAGTATGCTTTAATCTTTGAGTTGGATGTACTCCCAGTCTATCTGGATAGATGGAATATGGGAAATCTTGTGCCACTCTGGCCCGCTTCCCTTGCTGCATCTTTGCTCGAGAAGGGGACTATCATAAATAACCAAAGATCGTAAATTGGTGAGACGTCGCATCGCTCTCGCTGAAGGCATATCCTTTAGATTGTTGCAACTCCAAATATTCAGAGATCGAAGCAATGAAAGGTTACCCTGCCAGTCCGGCAGAGCCTCCAACCCATCAAATTGGCCAATACCCAAATCTGTCGAGGCAGTGAGGTGCTGGAGTTGATTGGGCAGAGACTTGAGCTTTGGCCAACCATACAATTGAGACGAAGAGATCATGGTAGCACTGTTGTGATTGTAGGGTGATGTTCTTCATATCACTATTACTAGTAGTGATGGTGGGGGGCCAAGGGAAATAATCAAGCTCCTCCGAGAAGCGACCAATCCCCAATGATCTAAGGCTGGGGGTTAGAGAGAGCAGCCACTCTGGCCAACAATTATTATTATTATTAGAAGAAGAAGAAGAAGAAGAAGAAGAAGAAGAAGCCCTCATTAATATTCCACATGCTACAATCCTCAGAGCCCTGAGAGACGTGAGCTTGAGGATATCAGATGGCACGATGCTTGTTAGATTTGGGCAGGAAAACAAGTGTAAAGCCTCAAGAGATGCAAGGTTCCCTATCCCTTCTGGTAAACAAATTAAATTCTCACAATCGTAAAACCTCAAGTATTGAAGACGAGTGAGGCTGTTAATATTTGAGGGCTGCCACCATCAAAATTGTCATTACCATAAAATTCACTGCCAATTCGAGTCACATTGGGCATCCCCTCTATTCTAAGTACCTTTAGAGAAGGAATGTGTCCAAGTTCTGGGATCTGTTCCAATCTCCTGCAGTATTTTAGTTCCATCTTCACTAAATTGTAGAGCGACGAAGAATAATCTGTTACCATCATCCATGATACAAGTTTTTCACCTCCAAAGTTCTCAATCACCAAACCTTTCAAATTACTGAATGGTTTCAGGCCTTCCAACAGCTCCTCATCTTCATTAATGTTTATGTTTTCCTCTCTACCTCTACTCCAATGCAACCTCAATTCTTGAATATTTTGATTGCTCAATAATTTTGCCTTCTGCGCATCTTCCTTGCTTTTCACATGCTCGAGACCATAAATCTTCAATGCTCCTTTGAGGTTGCTTAAGCATCCAAGCTCCTCAATTCCACATCCTTTATCCTGACTCACAACAAAAAATGGCAATGTTTGGAGATGAGTCAACAGCTCTAATCCCGTCGGCATTAAACTCCTATGCTTTTCATCATCATCCATATAAAAATGTCTCAAGTTGATTAACTTTCGAAAATCTTTCGGAAGCTGTTCCAAAAACATACAATGCAACATTTTCAAAGTTTGCAAATTATACAACTTACAGATGAAATTTGGCAGTACTTTGATAGGAGTTCTTGAGATGTTAAGATACCTTAAATGTATCATCTTGCTAATTGAACGTGGCAATTACTCAATTCCAGATTTAGAAAAATTCAAAACACGGAAGCATGTTGAGTCCATTGACATATCCCCAAGGAGATTATTTGCTAAAAATAGTGTGCGCAATTTCTGAAAACTAACTTTTGAAATTTCAGTTACTTCTCCTTCAAAAGGAACCCAATGATAAATGTTGAACATTAGAAACATCACCCACCTCAACAGCCTTCAAAGTCAAGCAATAATTACTTGAGATGTATAATGCAAAATCGTGCACAAGATCATGCATCTTGCACCCTATAATGGTGTCGTACTCATCCTTTGCAACATCTTGCAAGAAAGAACTCCATAACAGAATATCAAAATAATAATTACCTACATCCTCCATCAACATATTACATCCCATAGTGGGCTGAAGATACCCTTGAGCCATCCAAAGTTCAATTAATTGTTTCTTTCAATGTCAAAAACCTTTGGCAAAATAGAACAATATGCAAAACATTGTCTTAATGAGGGTAACGGGAGGTGATCAAAACTTAACCTTAAGCTAGGAAAAATATCATTTCCATCTATTTTTACAAAGGAATTCCATATTTCACTTTTTTCAATTGACAACCACTCATGCTCATTTTTCTTCGAGTGCATCAAACCTGCCAATGTTTTTATTGCTAATGGCACACCCCCGCATCTTTTCACAATCCTTTCACCTATTGCCACCAAATTTGGAGTCTCATCTGGTCCTCCTTTTGCAAATGCCTTTTGCTTAAATATGATCCAACTATCATCACTTGACAGTCCTACCAAATGATGAGTAAAAGACGCTCGCATGATTGATGCAACATTCTTGCTGCGTGTGGTGACAATAATTTTGCTTCCTCTAGAACCTCCTACTGCAAGCAAAGTGTTTCTCATATTCTCCCATTTCTCAAGAATATCATTCCAAATATCGTCTAGTACAAGTAGAAACTTTTTCCCTTCTAGACTATCTTGAAGTTTTTTAACTATTGCCTGTGTGTTTGACATCTCAGAAGTGGTTCTAGTAAGGGATTGCACCATCTCGTTCAATAGCCTTTGGACATTGAAATCATCAGATTCACAAACCCATATTCTTTCACCAAAATTTCTCATCACCTTCTCATCTTTGTAAAGTAGCTGAGCAAGGGTTGTCTTGCCAAGCCCTGCCATTCCCACGATTGAGATGACAGGTAGTGCTTCTACTTCATCAGAGGAAAGCAACACGTCCACTAGTATTGACACATCACCATCTCTGCCCTCAACTTTTGAATTGTCAACAAAGGGATGAGTGTGCCTAATTTCTCTAAGTTCAAGAGCTGTATTTATGACTTCCACTGCTTTAAGTCCAATTTCATTGGCTTCTTTGTAAATTTCATCTAACACTGAATGGATCTTATTGACCTTACGAGACATCTTAAACGAAATGCCAGTGGGTTTGAGAGGGAGAAGAAATTGTGTACCTTGTTCCTCATTCGGTTTTGTACCTCCAACTTTTGCCGAAGAACTTCAAATGCAAGCTCATCTAGCATATCATCAGCATCACATGCTACAGCTTTGAGTTTCTGCAACCAATCTTGCACTGTTTCCATTTGTACTATCTGTCGGCTCTCAGCATCACATAATAGAGCTTGAGCAGTTTTGAACCTTCTAACCAGTCGTTTAAGCTCTCCTTTGAAACCCCATACGACCTTTATCTCTTCGCCAGCGAGTGAAATCAACTTCGTCAGAATTTCCTTAGCAACAGCTGCAAGGAGAGACTGAGCCATATTTCCTTCTGTTGTACGATGATAGAGAAATGCTTGAGAAATCCCAGAAAGAAAACAAAACCGCAATATAGGTTAGAGGGTATATGGTAAATTAAAGCTCAAATTGTTGATTTATCTATAATGTTTCTATTTTGGACGCGAATCATACGCAGCTACCTAACCCAAACCATCAAAAGCATAGCAGAAAGACTTAACCAAGAGAACAGGTTGACTAGAAACTCTGTGCGGGTCTTAGAGCATCTCCAGCCAAACTTTGAAATTGCCCTCCAACAAGCTATTCACATGTGTCTTTAAAATAGAGAGGCTTATTAAATATTCATACTTCATCAATTAAAAAGAATAATTTATGAAATGACTAGTTAAAATAGAGGTTAGTATTGCGAATTTATCAAAAAATTGCTAACTAAATTAAAAAATATAATTTTTAAATATATTTTGACTACTTATTTTAAAAAGATGCTCATAGACTATTATGTGTGCTTTATGCAATAGGCTTGAATTTATGCAACATGCTTCTTAGCCAAATCCAATCTCTCCTAATTATAAGTTCAACCAAGAATATTAATGCAATTGAATAATTGTTGTTGGGGCAAATAGAGATACAGTTATTTTTTGGACAAAGGAAGGCAATTCTAGAGAGAGAGAAAAATCATCTGTTCCATCAATAAGTCAAACCGAAGGGTTGGTATATTTCCACAACGTGTGCTCATCAATGTCTCAATGTGGACAAAGTCTTTCGCCATGTACTGTTAGAAAAAAAATATCACAGCATATGTCTATTTCACAATTTAAAAAATTGACGAGTGCAAAAATACAGAGAGTTGTAATCAATCTGATTTGAATGTATAATAAAATTAAACTAAGTAAATAATTACATTAAAACATGTATAACATTATTATACAAAAATTAAAATATGTAAGTTTTAATCACCGCATCGTCCTTGTACTCAAATTATTATGCTTCCGGAGTCCCCACGTGAATATATTAGGAGAAACATAAAGTTTTGAAATTTAATCCAAGTGCTCATAATTGTTCTTTTCAAAGGGTCTTCGGGAAGAATTAATCCGTCCTAGTCAAATTACCCAATGAATTACAATATAACAAGTATAAAAGTTATTGTGAATTCTAGAGGTTTTTTTGTTTTTGTGAGAATATGTATTTGTATAGCTTAATATATCTCAACTACCGACATGGCCATACAAGAGCTTTTTATGTAAAATTATAAAATAGTAACAACTCATAGTCATGACTCATAATTTTGCAACAAATAGGCCAAATATATGTTTTATGACTGCTTAAATATGTTTGTAATGGTCATAAAATTATTTTAACATGATAGCAAAAAAAAAATATTAACGTTTTTGAAAATTTTATTTACTTTTATAAAATAATTGCTTCGAGTGTTTCATCTTGGAGTAATATAAACTT
>CM065387.1:43500000-43550000 GCA_033060915.1 Euryodendron excelsum | reverse complement strand
AAGAAGAAGAAGAGGAAGAAGAAGTTAATGAAGAAGAGGAGGAAGCACAGAAAGGGGAAGAAGCTAGAGAAGAGGACACTTCGGCAACTGAATCTGATGCTCACTAGACTCCCCTTTCATCATTCTACCTAACATTACCTTCCTCACTTCTCTTCACCTCATCTTCCCTCTTGCCCCATCATCCTGCCTACTCATGGCCATGTTATAATATTTTCTTTTCTTGCATAATTTTTGTGAACATTAATTGTAAAATATTTTGTACTCTTATTTTGGTTAAATGAATGAAATATACTTTTGTTCTGGTACTCAATTAATCTCCTTGACTTCTTGCTTGTTTGATTGTCTTCCTAATTATACATTTTATTCTGTTTTACTCTTTTATGCTATTGTACCTGTCTTTACTTTCCAATATATTTCTCTTTTCGATGAATTGACAAAAAGGAGGAGAAGAATTGTGAGAGGATTTGAAGCAAAATTAGACAAGACAGATTGAGTTTAATTTAAACCAATTGAACTATGTGTGTTTGTTGGAAAAATGAATTGCACATAACTTAGAATTGAGAAAAAAAAATTGATAAGAAGAATTTGATAAATATGGGGGAGAAGAACTTGTTCAAGGTTGAGTATGTATAATTTTTTTTTTTTGGGAACAAGAATTGGACAAGAAATGGAAATAAAATGAATCGAGTGATAATTGATATATATAAAGCATGTTCTCAGGGGGAGTAACATGAATCATTTCCCTCAATTTGTTTTTGAATTTACTGAAAAAAACTCCCTGGAAGTTATTTTTGAAAAGTCTTCTGTCCTCTAAGCATCATTTGCTTAACTACGAAACAAAGAGGGAGTTCTCTACTGGTATGCTATTTAACTCTGACCATTTCATTTAATCATATATGAACTTATTTGCAAAGGTTTTGTCATCATAAAAAAAGGGAGAGATTGTTGACTCAAGATTGATTCCCAAGTTGATTTTGATGATAACTAAATCTTGTGTTATTTTACTAATGCATTTACTTAGTGTGTAGATTAATAAAGTTTATATTTTAGACTTAAAGTTCAATCTTAAGTCTAATACATGTCAAAGTAAATGCACAACAAGCTCAAGATTAAGCAATGAATTCCAAGAGTTATACAATGAACCAAACAGAGTATTGACGCGTATTTCTACTTCAAACAGATTATTGGCATTCGAAGATATTGAAGGTATTCAAATAAATCTTTCATCAAGTATGCATAGACTCAATAAAGTTGTATTGCACTTAGAATGATAGAAGAGTTCATCAGAGTGTGCAAAAGTCAGTTGAAGATAATTTCATTATGAAGATGTTGAAAATGCTTAAGAGAAAACTTCATCAATTGTGCAAAAGGTGAAATTCTAGAAAGTGTGATTGGAAGTTGCTTAAGAAAGAGATTTACATTGATTGCCTAATCTCTACATAGAATCCAAGTGAAGAATTTTTCTGAGATATAAAGAATCAATGAAGACAATTTGTATGAAGAAATTTCATCAAGCTTACAAAAGTCTCATTGAAGTGATTTTAAAGAAGAAAGAAGAATTACTAGCAAAGAGAAGAAATCGACAATGAAGCATTGTGAAGCTCTGCATAATAGAGAAAGCTTGGCATTGAGAGAGATTGTTCTACAATAAAAGAGGAAGCTTTGCAAACAAAGAAGAAGAGATCAAAGTTGATTGAATGAAGCCCTGACAGTTTGAAAGTCAAGAAAAGTTGAATATCAAATGATTGATTCAATCCAAATTGAATAGCAGTTATCTCTGATGAGTTAAAGAGTTTTGATTGATCATCATACCCCAAAGAGGAGACTCCTTGAAGATCTTATACTATTATTGAAATAAACTGGATCATTATAAGTTAGAAAGTAGATTTCTGGGCAATGAGCCGATTCATGAAAATAAAGAATCGCCTTATGAAGACAGACGCAAAAGACTTGAAGACAAAATATGCAATGAGCCGACTTATGAAAATGAGGAGCCGACTCATGAATACAAAAGCAGAAAACTTGAATACCAAATGAGCAAAGAGCTAACTCTTGAATATAAATAATCGACTCATGATGATTGAAGCAAGGTTTTTGTGCAAAGAGCCAACTCACGGAATTGAAGAGTCGCCTTATGAAGGTAGAAGTAAAATGACATAAAGACCGAATGATCAATGGGCCGACTCATTAATATGAAGAGTAGACTCATGGAGACAGTGGACAATATCTGGCAAATGCAGAACCAGAAGTGTTGACTTTTTAAGCCTGGAGTCAACCTCTGGGATATAACGGCTAGTTTTTCTAACGTTATAATGGACTGGACGTGCATTAAATGAGCCACAACAACCTCTAACGGATGAAATCAATACAAGAGTTTATATACAAGCTTCCAGCTACATTTATAACATGAAGAAAGACAAGAAACAAGAATCCACTGACTGATCAACTGAAATTCCTGAACATTCCTCTTGTCTTCACTTTGTGAGCTTTGATTGTATAATCTACTCTTGTTAGAGAGTTTGTGAGTTACTTGTATAACTTTATACACTTGTAAGGGAGAGTTTGAGAGTTCTCTTGAGAAACAAAAACTCTTGTAAGTTTGAGTGGAGCTTGGACAAAACCACTTGATGGCTGAAGAACTTGGGTAGAAGTTCTTGTGTATAGTGAGCTAAGCACTTGGTCAATCAGCACCCATTTGTAATTGGAGATTACATAGTGGAGGAAGACTTTAAGGGGATCTTAGGGTAAGGACGTAGACCACGGATTGTGGTTGAACCTTGGTAAATCTTTGTGTTCTTTCTATTGTTCTGATTTCTTTTCCTCTGCTGATTACATTGCATTACATATAGATTGGTCACTGTTACATTGTGTAGATTAATTTTAATTAATCTTAATTGTCATTAATCTTAAAAAAACCCAATTCACCCCCCCTCTTAGGTTACCTTTTGGGCCACCAATAACACTAATGGATTTGGTTATGATGATACCAAAAAATGTGTATTTACTAAGAAGTCGGTGTGGGAATACAATATAGATGTTACTTATTACCTATTTGGTGTTTAAATATTGCTCATGTTATTTCATAAGTATTATGAATACTTTTTAGTACTTATATTTGGTATGCGGGGATATTATTGCTTGTGACATGTCCATTTTGACAGCACTTGGGAATGGATGTTACCTATTGCCTATTTGGTTTTTGGATATTGCTTATGTTGTTCTGTCACTTTCTTTTTTGGATATTGCTCATTATTATTTTATTTACTTGGTATTATTATTATTTTTTAATTTTCTTCCAATTAAAGCTATTAGAAGAAAGATCTATCATTTGAATATCTCACTTTAATAAAGACTACTTCTAACCGAATATCGTATTTTTGTCTTCAAATATGTATAGGAATTGTGGGTTTTCAAGTCAACTTTCATCTGCTAGTGAAATGCAGCTTACTGGGTTCATTTCACAGACTATGAACAACCATTTGCAGTAACAAATCTTGGAACCTCACTACTGGTAGTTTTACCTATAGCATTCACAAAAGACTGGTTATTCAAAATTTTGGAACGTTGCTTCAGTAGAAGCTGCAATGATGCGGAAAATTCGAACAAGTCTCTTGTTAAATTTGATGTTGCAAAAAAAGAAAACATGTTCAAGTATACATTTGAAATAGAAAATCAAGCTGTATCTATAATTGTTTTTATCAGAGGTGAGACACTTGTTCTATAATTGTTTTCTCTCACTTTCTCAGATATTCTCTTCATGGTATCTGTATTGTTTTTTAAGGTACTCCGTGATCATATAGTGTTATGTTAGCTTAGTCTAAAACATTCATTCCATTCCAGTAGCTTAACAAACACTACCAAACATGGGAATGAGAATGGTCATTCTATTACATGCTAGTGACCAAATAAGGGAATAAGAATGTTTATTCTATTCCATTCAATTATCATTCACATTCTCATTCTCATTCCATTGTACCAAACTTAGCCTAATTGTCTTAACTATCAATTACCACTATTTCCCTGAATAAAAGCTTCACCATATCTACTTTTCAGTTGTCCATTGTCTCTAACTATCAATTACCAGCACTGTTGGCCACCTCCTCCGGCCACTAACCACCACCACCGGCCACTAATATTAATGAATATTTTTAGTGAAAAATTAATAAATGACAGCTAACAATATTAAAGTTACCAAACATATTTTTTATTTTTATTTTTATTTTTTGTGGGAAAATAAAAACATAATACCAAAACTAACAATACAAATGGACAGGATTGAGTTAATTGGTCACATATTTGTTAGGTTTGGTTTGGTGTTGTTTCTGATGTGTAAAAGCTTTTTTTTCATACCTTTCCTCAGCATTGGTTTGATGGGTGATTCTTTATTTTGATTTTTTTTTCTGCATTTTATTATCTGTCTTTTTGATTTCACAAGTATTCTGAAATTGAACATACAGAAACCTCTTAAATTTTCCCTTTAACAATAGCTAAATATACACAAATGCACAAAATTGTTTTCTATTAGGCTTTTTTTAGGTAATTACTTCTTTAGGTTCTCTATCCTAGCACTATTTAAAACAACCAAGTTCACAATCATGTTCTGGAAGTTTCTTAAAAATAAGAGTTTGTGAGCAAGAATTTACAAACTTTCAAATTTTTCTAAGGCAATTCCAACCTCAACCTATATGAGAACTTTTGATCTTTATTTTCTTTTTATTATCTTGATGATCAGATTAGGCATTCATTCTTTAGCTGCTAATGATCTCTTCACAAGGAGCCTAAGAATGTGCAGAGCTATAATTTAGAACCATGTACACTCGTGTAAGTACTAGTGACAAACATGGTTGTGCTTCAAAGTTCCATTTAATGAAAAACACAATCAAATGCTGAAGGGGTAGCGTAACAAATTCATAGCAGCTTGTAACAGGGAAAATGTCATTGCAGCTGGTGTTCTATTTTTATTTTTTTTGGATATTTTAAAGAAACTTTATGATTTATGGTGTGGGATGTGGTTATTAAGAGATTTTAAAAAAGGTTGGTCAGGTGGAAGAGGTGGTATTTATCCAAAGGGGCTAAACTTACTACTGGTAAGAGTGCTCTATCCAATTTGCCTACATATTTCATGTCCTTGTTCAGAACCCCTTCTTTAGTGACTAGGAGCTTGGAGAGAATGTAGAGGGACGTCCTTTTGGGTAGGGATTAGGGAAGAACTCAAGTGTTTGGTGGATTAGGACATAGTGTGTAGGCCCATGGAGAGGGTTTGCGGATCAAGTAGTTAGAGAACTTCAATAAAGCATTGTGGGAAATGGCTCTAGAGGTTTGCTTGAGAAATAGACATGTTTTGGTGGCAGTTCAGTGACTACTGAGTATACATCCACTTGGGGTGGTTGGATGACTCCAGAGGTTTCCATCTCTTATGGAGAGGTGAAATGGCGAGCCATTTGGTTTTCGTGGGTGATTTTGTTTGGTAACCCAAGTCTCATGGTTGCTAATGGCATTATGGTTCAGTTTTGATAGCATTGATGGTGCAATGAAAAATTCTCATGCAATGGATATATATATACATACATATATATATGTATAGTTGGTGTTAATTGCAATTAAACGCAAATGTCTTCTGAACTCCAAAGACATCTCTGTTTCTTCGTTCAGGAAGTCTCATCATGTTCTCCACTGATATGGGAATACATATTGCAGCATGTAATTCTACACAATAGGCATAATCTATGTAAACAACTTCACTTTGTTCTTTGGACGTTAGAAATCTATGATTATGTTTCAAGATATTATAATGTCAGCATATATACATACATACATACATACATATATATATATATATATATATAATCTTTTTATTTCCCCTTTGGAAATGTGTGATTTGAGATTTCACTATGAAGTCACTTTGTTTTATAATTATTTTGTAACATTAGTTTTTCTTATCTAATTCAGGTTTGAATGGCCCCAAAGAAGAAGAGTAAAAGCATGCAGTACTTTCGAAGGAAGTAGTTGTGGCGAAAATTATGGATATATGCTGAAGATAATGGATTATTAAGCATTTTGTTTTATTTTATGAATAACTATGGATTTTATAAACTTTTGAGGATAGCTATGGATTTTAGCATGTTATCAATTTTAGTATGTGCAACAATATGGATGATTATGGATTTTAGCTTATGAGAATGAATTATGGGTTTTTGGATGAGCTTTTATTTATTCATTCATATGAATGAGTGTCATTAAGAATAGGTGAAATATTAATTTTAAAACGTATATAATAAACAAATATTTATTTTTTAAAAATAATAATTACCCGCGTTCATTACCAAACGCTAGTTAAATTTAAACTTTTACCGGCGGTTTTATAAACCCCACTTTTATACCTTTACCGGGGTTTAAAAAACGCTGTTGATATATATTTTATAATGATTAATAAGCGCCAGCAATATGTTGCCGTCACCGGAATTCTAGTTGTCGGTGAACTTTTTCCCGGGGTTTATTAAACGCCACTATAAAAGCCGATTAGTATTACCGGCGTTTGCAAACGCCGTCTAGCTTTAGTGGGGGCAACCATAACTGGGGTTTAAGATAAATGCCGGCTCAAACGCGGGCAAAACAATAACCGGGGGTTTTTAATACTATTATCGGGGTTTGTGAAACGCCGTAATTTTTGCAGATTGTTGTAAAGAAATGAAAATTTTGCTTTTTTTTATTTTTTTTGTTTGGAAGGCAGGGGTTCAGTGGAAAACAGAGAACAAGCCACAAAGGGAGCCCAAAGGCAAAAGCAGGAGGAAGAGACAGAGGAACAAAATAAACAAAGACTGATAAGCTCAAAGGATGTATTTGCTATCCAAGCAGGTTGGAGACCTTCATCAATGAAGTTCTCTGAAATAAAGGTGATGCAGAGCTTCGATTTCTTTGTCACAGATGGGTTGTAAAAATATTAGAGAAATGAGTAGTGGAAAGAGAAAAAGAATGCTTTTATTACCCTGAAAGAACATGACAAAGCATTTTTTGTTAGATTATTCTTGATTGAGCCCACATTATTTGTGAGTGTTTTCTAAACACGGGTTGGACCCAAGTCTGGATGAGACAAACATGGTAAGCCCAATAAGGTTGTGATCTATTATACATGGGCTAGTGTGCATCTATTATCAATGTGGATTGACGGTAATTAGTGTGGGCCTAATTAGCCAATTGAGCCTTTTATGGAAGGGCCCAATGTGGCTAGGGTTTCCTATATATAGAGAGGCTAGGTCCCCTGTCTTCCCACAATCATCAGACAGTTTTTCATAAAATTCCGTCATACAGTAGTGGGTACAGAGAGGAAGACCAGCCTCCAAGAAGCCTTGTTTGAGATTAATCGCCGTTCCAAAGAGATTCGTGAAACCATAGAGTAAACAGGTAAGTTTTCGCATTTAGTTTTATTTCCTGTTAAGTTTCTATATTTGCATATAATCTAGGTCAATATTATGATCTGTTTTGAAGTTTACATGTGGTATCAGAGCCTAATATATGTGGATTAGGGACTTATTGTGTGATTTAAACTTGTTAAACTCGATTATGAGTTGTTAAACCCGAATCTTGCATGATTTAATCCGAACAATAGATGACTTCTTTTCAGAAAATTAATAAGGGGCTTTTGTTCCTCTCTAAACAACGAACGTTTTGATATAAAGATCGTAACTTAACTCTATTCGTCGAGAAAGTTATGATTTTTTAAAGTTTTGGGTGAAAAACTTGAAATTTCTTGTAAAATTATTGAATATGATGTTTTTCATGCATATCCTTGCGATATATTATATATTCTTGTTACTGTATGGCATACAAATCTGTTAGTATAAGTTTTGTGCAAGAAAAATTGAGTTTTGAAACCCTAGCCGACATGGCCGAATCTAGGGTTCTTGAAAACCCTAAAATTATGCGTTTTTCACCTTAAAATTATCATAAACATGTTTATTGATGTTTAGAGACCTTGTATGTGTAGTAAAATAGCAAAAATCTTGGTTAAAATGTCGAATTTGGGGTGAAAATCGGGCTGAAAATCGATTTCCAGCGAACCGGCTCTGTTTTGCAGAAATCCGGGTCGAGTTTGACCCGGCGGGTAAGGAAGATGACCCAGATGGGTCAAGGGAGGCCAAACAAAACCCACTCTCGGCCTATGAAGAGTGTGGGCGTGTGAGACATATTTTGGGGTAGGTCAAAAAATAAAAAATATTCCTCTTGGATTGAAGATTCTAAATATTATTTTTCCAGAATTTTTAGGGACTGTTTGGTATTTTTTAAGGCTAAAAAAGTGCATTTTTTTGCATTTTCTCACAAACCGTGCGCAATTTTTTGAAGATTTTTTATAGGGAACATGTTTTCAACTCTTTAAACATTATGGAATATTTTACTCTCTCTGGTTTGATACATAAAATAATAATTTCTATTTAGAGTTCATTTTTGGTTCATTTTAGGGGATTTTTTTGCGTTTTCTTCAAAACCGTGTGTACATCTTAGGTAATTTTCTATAGATAACTTGTTTTCAACCTTCTGAATCTATTGGTAGTGTGTACTCTCCCTAGTTAGGTCCCTAAAAACTATACTCTCTCCCGTAAGTCCTTTTAGGTGCCTAAAATCGTCATTTTTATGTTGAAAATTACAAAATATGATTTTATTACATGGCTTAGGCAATACATATATGATCACTGGGTACTTTTGGCTATGTACCCATAAGGATGTGATTGCAAGCATTTTTGATATGCTTGGATGTGATACAGGGCACTTTTACATCAAGTAGTGTCATGACAAGAACTTTGAATTGAAATGGGTGCTATGCCCAAAGGGGTACACTCATTAAATTTGATTTTCTTGCATATGGTATATGACTGTGTCCATTGTGTTATTGCATACAATCGCCTGCCCAAAGGGAATTATTGTTTGCTTTAATGATAGGAATGTGATTCAACAGCTGATCCGAGAGTGCCTAACTTTTGAAATACATGTATGCCCAAAGGGGACTTATTTTTCAAGTGCTTGGGCAATCTCTTATGGTGGCTGGCTGTGAGGGACCTCATAGCATGTTGCACTCTCTGCCCAAAGGGGAGACGGCAATGATGCACTGAGACATCCCTATTATTTAAACTTGATATAATTACTGCCCTCATTCTACTGATATGTTGTCTCTTTTGTTGCTATGACAATTTCCTTTGCAATTAACAACAATAACACTACCGTTGTGCTGTTGAATGGTTCAAACTTTAAGAAGTGGAAGCAGGATATAGAGTTTGCCTTGGGTATTGTTGATCTAGATATGGCCTTGAGGGAACCTGAACCTGCTGCAATCACTGATACTAGTTCTATTTCCGAGAAGGAGTTATATGCAAAGTGGGACAAATCTAATCGACTCAGTCTCATAGCGATTAAGAGATCCATTCCTAAGCACCTATTGACTGGCCTGCCTGAGACTAACAATGCCAAAGTACTGTTTGAGGCTATAGGACAGAGATATCAAGTATCCAGCAAGGCTGAGACTGGAGCCCTGATGAATGAACTCACGAGTTTGAGGTATGACAGCCAGAGTGGGGTAAGGGAATATGTCTTGAAACTTATTTTTCTCCAATCCAAACTTGGAGGTCTAAATGTTACTCTCCCTGATGATTTCATTGTCCATTATGCTCTTAATAGCCTTCCACCACAGTTCAGCCAGATAAAGACTGCCTATAACACCCAGAGTGAGTCTTGGACAGTGAATGACCTCATTGCCAAATGTGTCTTAGAGGAGGATAAGCTTAAAAGAGAGAAAACTGAGTCTGCCTTGCTTGTTTCTCATTCCAAAATCACTCCTGGGTAGGGTCATGGGAACTGAAAGAACCATAAGAAACCTAGTGCCAATACCCCTCATAAAGGTCAGGCTTATAAAGGGCATGGTAAACGTCACGGTCAGACCAACAATCCTTTAGGTCCCAATGCCACAGTCAAGAAGGTCATCAAGTGTTTTTTCCGTAGGAAAGAGGGCCACATAAAGAAAAATTGCTATAGGTACAAGTCCTGGTTAGAAAAGAAGAAGAAACAGGAAGGAGGTAACTCACTTGCCTTAACTTGCTTTGAATCTAATTTCGTTAGTGTCCTATCAAATTCTTGGTGGTTTGACAGCGGTGCAACTGTTCATGTTGCCATATCTTTACAGGGATTTAGAAGCAAGCGGAGGCCAAGTGAGAGTGAGGCCAAGCTTAGAGTTGGAGATGATAGCATAGTTAGGGTCGAGTTCATAGGAGATGCCATTTTAAATTTAGAAACTGGTTTTCAACTTATTTTGGAAAACACTGCTTATGTTCCGTCTTTTAGACGGAATTTGATTTCTATTTCTTCTTTGGACAAATTTGGATATGGTTTTCAATTTCAAAATGGCATTGTTGATTTATTTTATAATTCCAAAATTATTGGCCATGGCTTGTTGTCTGATGGATTATACAGGGTGAAATTAGAACAGGATAATGAGTATGCCTCCTTCCATTTTGAAAATAGTATATCCAAGAGACCTAGAATTAAAGACCAGTCTTCCATGTTATGGCATAAACGTCTAGGTCACATTTCTAAAGAAAGAATTCAAAGGTTAATTAAAGATAACATTCTTATATCACTTGATTTTGGAGACCTAGACACTTGTGCTGACTGTATTCGGGGAAAATTGACTAAGACTAGGAAGAAAAGTGCAACACGGAGTAGTGGCCTTTTAGAAGTCATACACACTGATATTAGTGGACCTTATTCCTCTACCTTTTGTGGAAATAAATATTTTTTGACCTTTATTGATGATTTCTCTCATTATGGCTATGTTAACCTAATTAAAGAGAAATCTGATGCACTTGAAAAGTTTAAAATCTTTAAAATAGAAGTGGAAAATCAATTGACCAAAATGATTAAGGTTGTTAGGTTTGACCGTGGGGGTGAGTATTATGGCAGACATGATGTCACTGGACAGCATATGGGACCGTTTGCCAAATACTTGCAAGAATGTGGGATTGTTACCCAATATACCATGCCTGGTAGTCCTGAACAGAATGGTGTGGCCGAAAGGCGTAAGCGCACCCTTAAAGACATGATGAGGAGTATGATGAGTAGGAGTAATTTGCCTACATATCTCTAGGGTGATGCCATTAAGTCTGCCTTGTACATTCTCAATAGGGTTCCCAGCAAGTCTGTTCCTAAAACACCTTTTGAATTGTGGATTGGTAGGAAGCCTAGCCTTAACCATCTTCGTGTCTGGAGTTGTCCGGCAGAGGTTAGGATATATAACCCTTTTGAGAGAAAAACCGACCCTAGAACCACTCGTTGTTTCTTCATTGGGTATCCAGATCATTCTAAAGGATACAGGTTCTACTATCTTACACCTGGTGCTAGGATTGTTGAGTCTCAGACTGCTAAGTTCTTGGAGCATGATACAGCTGATTTGGAGACCCCACAATAGCTTGATGTTAATAGGCAAAGCAAGGTGGTGCCTATCCCCTTACCTAATGTTCAGACTTTTGTCTTACCTACACCTGTGGATGGAATTAATCAGGAGCAGCTGGGGATTAACGCACCCATTGCTGTTAATGCTCCTGATCCTGTTGATCCTATTGAGCCTGTTCCAGAGGTACCTGTGAGGAGATCAGTGAGACAGCGAAGACCTACCATATCTGATGAGTTTGTTGTCTATCTTGGTGAGAGTGACTATGATGTAGGTCTTGTGATTGATCCAGTGACTTATGCTGGTGCGATTTCGAGTCCCTAGTCTAGCATGTGGGTGGATGCTATGACGGATGAGATGCGTTCTATGACGCATAATGGAGTATGGGAGCTCGTTGATCTTCCAGTTGGCCGTAAGGCTATTGGTTGCAAATGGGTGTTCAAGACAAAGAAAGACTCTAAAGGGCAGGTTGAGCGTTTCAAAGCTAGATTGGTTGCAAAGGGGTTTACTCAAAGAGAAGGCATTGATTATAACGATACATTCTCTCCAGTTTCATCTAAGGATTCATTCAGAATTGTCATGGCTTTGGTGGCTCATTATGATTTAGAGCTTCATCAGATAGATATCAAGACTGCTTTTCTGAATGGTAGCCTAAGTGAGGAGATTTATATGATGCAACCTGAAGGTTTCAAAGAAGAAGGCAGGGAGCACATGGTATGTAAGTTGAATAAATCTATTTATGGTTTGAAGCAAGCCTCGCGTCAATGGTATTTAAAGTTTGATGAGATTGTCACTTCCTTGGGTTTTGTGGAAAACAAGGTTGATCAGTGCATATATCTCAAGGTCAGTGGGAGGAAATTTATTTTCCTTATTCTTTATGTTGATGATATTCTACTTGCCAGTAGTGACTTAAGTCTTTTGGATGAGACTAAGATGCTGTTGTCTAATTCGTTTGATATGAAAGATCTTGGAGAGGCCTCATTTGTTTTGGGTATTGAAATTATTCGTGATAGATCTCGTGGTATGCTGGGGCTTTCTCAGAAGGGGTACATTAGTCGAGTACTTGAGAGGTTTAGTATACAGAACTGTAGAGCTGGTGATGTTCCTGTTACCAAGGGTGACAAGTTCAGTAAGAGTCAATGTCCCAAGAATGATTTGAAAGTAAAAGCTATGCAGAACATTCCTTATGCTAGTGCAATTGGCAGTCTTATGTATGCTCAAGTTTGTACTAGGCCAGATATTGCTTTTGCAGTGGGAGTTTTTGGTAGATATCTTTCTAACCCTGGCTTGGACCATTGGGTGGCTGTAAAGAAAGTAATGAGGTATTTGCAGAGAACGAAAGATTATATGCTTGTATATAGAAAAGTAGACAATCTTGAGGTTGTTGGTTATTCAGATTCAGATTTTGCTGGATGTGCGGATGACATAAAATCTACCTCCGGATATGTCTTTATGTTAGCTGGAGGAGCTATTTCATGGAAGAGTGTCAAGCAGACTCTTACAGCTTCTTCCACTATGCATGCTGAGTTTGTGGCTTGTTTTGGAGCTGCAATCCAAGCTGTTTGGCTGTGAAATTTTATTACAGAACTTAAGGTGATTGATTCCATTGTTAGACCACTAAAGATCTTTTGTGATAATAGTGCAGCTGTATTCTTTTCTAAGAATAATAAGACTTCTAGTGGGTCTAAGCATATTGAGATTAAGTATCTGTCTGTCAGGGATTTGGTAAGGAAAGACGACATCATCATTGAGCACATAGATACAGAACAGATGATGGCAGACCCTTTGACCAAGGGACTTAGGCCTATTACCTTTGGTAGACATGTTTCCAACATGGGTGTAATTGGGTCATTTGATGTGCTTGGTTAGTGGGAGTTGTTTTCTTTACATTATTTGACAGATCTTATGTATTGAGACCTTTTTTGGTTATTTAATGGTCATCTTTATGATTGTGTTTGATGCCATTTATGCATGAATATATTTATGATACTTGCATATCATATGAATTAATGTATTCATGATTCAGTTTATTGATAATCTTAAGTTTGGTGTGACTTAAGCAATTCAGGATATGTCTTGTGTTTGCACCATAAAGTTGTCTCGAGACAGTTGTGCAAGACATATGGGTTTTATTAGAAACCATTGGAATTCTCTTGCTTATTGAATGAGCATACAGTTAAAGAGAATTTGAGGACTGATTGAGGATTAGCACTGTTATCAGATCATATACGGAGTGCTTTTTCCCACCACACTACCACATTTGATCCATGTCGATAGAGTTATTAGTGTTTGTAATCATGAGTGGTCTTACATGAACTAATAATGTAATGACTGCCTTGGTTCGCTATTGATAGCTTTGTTGGACTGGATTGTTTTAGGTGTTGTTTCTCATCCTACTTGGTTTTTTAAAATTGTGGCCACATACAGTTATTTTCATGTTCTAACCCGAGAGTCATTTTTCAAATTTTGTTTCTACAATTAATGTTGGCTCAAGTGGGAGAATGTTAGATTATTCTTGATTGAGCCCACATTATTTGTAGGTGTTTTCTAAACACGAGTTAGACCAAAGTCTGGATGAGACAAACATAGTAAGCCCAATAAGGTTGTGATTTATTATACATGCGCTAGTGTGCATCTATTATCAATGTGGGTTGACGGTAATTAGTGGTGGCCTAATTAGCCAATTGAACCTTTTATGGAAGGGCCCAATGTGGCTAGGGTTTCCCATATATATAGATGTTAGGTCCCCTCTCTTCCCACAATCATCAGACAGTTTTTCATAAAATTCTGTCATACGGTAGTGGATAAAGAGAGGAAGACCAGTCTCCAAGAAGCCTTGTTCAAGATTAATCGCCGCTCCAAAGAAATTCGTGAAACCATGGAGCAAACAGGTAAGTTTCCGCATTCAGTTTTATTTCCTGTTAAGTTCCTATATTCGCATATAATCTAGGTCAATATTATAATCTGTTTTGAAGTTTACATTTTTACCATTTCTATGATCTTCAAACACAAAGAAATGAAATTATCCACGAAACTAAAAACCCAAAAAAATATTATTTGCGTAACAAGATAAGCTGAGGGAAAAAGACAGGTTAAACAATTTTTCATGTTTGTATTCAGTTCCTTTTCCGATTAAATAATGCCAAGAAGTTAGATAAGATGAAACAATATAGTGTTCACCTTAATTTACAGAAACGACTAAAGGAATCATAAACAAAAAGAAGTGATCTGGCCTGCTTCCCTAGCTGCAACTTTCCTTAAGAAAAAGGCTATTACAAACATCAGAGGTTGTGATTGGTGAGATTTCTATTGCTTCCACTGAAGGCAGATTCAAAAGTCTGTTTGCAAGTATGAAGTTCCAGATATTGAAGAAATAAAAGGTTACCAGCTCAGAGACTCTGGACAAGCCTCCAATCTAGTGACTGGCACTCTTAAACATTGAATTGCTGTGAGGTGCTGAAATTGATTGGGCGGGCTTGAGCTTCAGCCACCCAATTAATGTAGATCCTTTAGGGAGACTGGGAGCTGATGTTGGTGTTTTTGGATGACATTCATATCACTACTAGTAGAGCAAGAGACAGAAGTATTGCCAGGCCAAGAAAAATGATCATAGCCACCTATTGGAAACGCTCCAAGGTAACCTGAAATTTCCAGACCCTGGAAGGATGTGAGAAAGTGCATATATGATAGAATGATGCCCTTTATATTAAAGCAGTCATCCATGTATAAACTCTCAAGAGAGAGAGAGAGAGAGAGAGAGAGAGAGAGAAGTGACCTGATTTGATCTAGAAGTCTTTACGCTGTATTACTGAGTTAAGCTTCTTCAATAGTCGCTAACGGGCAAAACCCTATTAACGTGACAGAGGTTACGATTAAAAAGATGACAAATTACTGAATGATTGATTCAGAAGAATATTGCAATTTACTTGAAGGAAGCATTATGTCTTGAGATAGCTAGAAACCCGATCATCTCCAACAAGTCTCCACTTCTCTGCACGGTGCATGCTAAACCTTCAATTTAAAAGAATCCATAAGGATGGTGGGATGCTTAAGCCGCTAGAAATGTGAATGTATGTTAGGTTACATTACTCAGCAGGATCTTCTAGCAGTCAAAATTTACAAGATTCTTACAGCAGCTTCCCGCCCATCAGCATATAGAGTCCCAACTCAAACTAAAGTTAGGCGTTGAAGCCATTCCATGAAAATTATGAGCTTGAATCAACTCCACAATTTGATATCTCAAAGGTGCGTGAAGTATCCAGTGCACTTCGAAAAAGTATTCAATGCAGACCATAGGTAGAAAGAGTCTGATATAAATACAAAAGATTAGAGTTTAACGTACATAACATGAACCTTTGGTTAAATTGGGATAAAAACTGCACATAGAAAAGCATTGAATCCATATTTGTTCATGAGATGAGGAAGCCAACCGTCACCTTGAAATGTTTACAGAACCATCTCTTAGCTATACAATGCTCCTTGCAAGACGTCACAAGTTCAAATGCCACATTAAACAGAAGCTACGCTTCACTTCATGTCAATATCCTGTTGATTCTGATTTCTAGAACCAAAATTCAGCAAGGGAAGTAGGAAACATTTTAAAAACTAATAAAATAATTGCCATGAAAATCATAATTCGCCAAGCCTAAGAAATTTGATAGAGATACAGAAGAAGCTTTTGTGTAATATGAAACTTAAATTGAACAAATTTTCTAATTGTACTTGATGCACTATGGGCAAGATTTGGGAGTATAGTAGATTCCCTTTTTTGGGAGAGGTTTTCGTGATGCTGAATTTTGTTGAACGTAGTAATCAACCAAGCAGCCTAAAGGACCAAAATGATAGAAGTGTAGCAAACATGATTAACAAATCAGAATGTTGAACATTAATCTCGTCATCAGTTAAGTTCCAAGTAATAAGGCAACCACTTCATATGCGATTTTAGAAAAATCAAAATCACATGGACCTATGATTAAAAAAATATAGCCAACCCCACCCCACCCCACCCCTAAAAATAAAAAAAAACAATATTACTAGAAATGTGAATGATTTCTCTCACCAGTTATTTCATTTTTCCAGATTAGCGGCAAAATAGATTAGAGAAGTGAGAGGGGAGATGAGTGCAGAAGAAATTTTACTACCGTGCAAGAAAATGACAAAATAATTATACCATTCAAGTGATCATTCAGAGATAGGTGAAATTATTCACTAAGAAAGAAAACATTAGAATAATGTTCGCAAACGAGATAACCTGGAGAGGATAAAAGAAAAAAAAAAAGATAAGAAAAAAACTGAGAGTCAACAGTTCTGCAGAAAATTCTCCAGTACACCTCAATTTCTTTGGCAAAAAGAATCTAGCTTCACCAAAAACAAAATATGCAAAATGAACTCAATTTAACTTGATTTTGAAATGAATCATATGTTATGGACCTCTTAAGTGATTCTATTGTGGCAAATAAAAGGAAACAAAAATTAGATGATTTTTGGCAAAACTTCTCATGGTTCATCTTTAGAAGATGACAATACAAAAGGACAAGGTGTAAGATTACCTTAACTCAGATTTGCCTTCATATACATCTGTCCCCTTGTATTTGGGTTGCCTCCTGAAAACCCAAGAAATAGTCAGAAAAGGTAAGATCATAAGAAACTATATAGCATTCACGTTAGCTCATAGAAACAATTTTTAAAAAAAAAAGGACAAAAAATCACATATCAAAAACTAATTTCCAAATAAGTTTGTAAAGGAGAAGTTGATTTGAGTTTAAGGGCATGACAAAAGTACTAGGTCATCCAATAGACTATTAAAAGAACCAAAAAAAATGTGAAACAGAACAAGGAGAAAGAAAAAAAACAAAATAAAAGACGAAAAAACAGATAAGCAACACCAAAGGACGAAACAAAACCACTATCGTGCCAGGCAACGATGATGGTTCTGAGCATTCTTCTAGAACTCACAAATCTCTTGGAGTGACTGTATGTCACGCATCATTTGCAATTCAAGTTCAAACTAAACAAATTCCATAACTCATAACTACTGTGTTGTATACGAAGATTTTGGAATTTAGAGTGTAGACGATAGATTTCCTTTTCTAGGACACCATATTTGATATATAAACCCAAACGCTTTTCATGATCAAACACTCTAGTGAACATGTGAAATAAACAATTAGGCTAGAGGATCACTATGGTGGAAGGTCAGTGAAAGTGATATTAACAAATGAGATTGTTGTACATATTCAGGTTATGTAATACGTTTCAAACAATAAGGTGATCACTTGAATCACTTCATATGTGATTTAAGAAAGTTGTACCTCCCATAGAACTGCACACAAATGATGGAATCATACACTTTAGATTAAAGGTGTCAAGCCTGTCGTCCATACATAAGCTGTCAAGAGTGAAGAAAAGATCCTAAAATCACATAAACCATCAAGTAGTTGGTCATGCTTATAATAAACAAAAAGAAGAAGACCCTTTGGCACTCTGTGTGTGTGTGTGTGTGTGTGTGAGAGAGAGAGAGAGAGAGAGAGAGAGAGAGACCTAATTTGATCCAAAAATTTTGGTAGTGGACAATTGAACTAGAGATCTGCAATTGTTGCTAACAGGGCAAAACTATCAAGGATACAGATAAAATGATTACAAAGACAGACAAATTAATGGCTGATTCAGAAGAGATATTGCAACTTACTAGAAGCACCATTGTCCTTTGAGACAGCTTGAAGCCCTGTCATCTCCTAAAATAGGCTGCTTATCTCCTTGGTGCATGGCTCTTTTCGTCAAAAGTTGCATGGAAAACCTCCAAATTTTGATGAATTGGTAAGCCTATTGGTGTGGTTAGACCTCCAAATTGAGGTGGATGCTCAGAAGGTGAATGTATACACAACTACTGCGCAAGAGTTTCACCAATCAAAATTTACACAGCCCTTCCCACTAAAGCTTCCAGTCCATCGGTATCTAATGTCTAACTGAGGCTAGCTGTAAAACCCAGTCCATGAGAATCCTGAGCTTGGAGCAGCTTCACAATGTGCAATATACTGAGATCCCAAAAGTGGATAATGCATAATGCATCCTGCACACTTGGAAAAAGTAATCGAGCTCTGACCATGAGTAAAAAGTTCCCTGTAAGTACAGAAACATGGTGTTTAACCTGCAAAACATGAAACTTAGCAAAGTTGAGCTATGAACCGCATATAAAAAAGCATTGACTCCAAATTTGTTTCTGAGAGGAAGAAGTTAAGCTTCCACACCTTGAAAGAAAATACACCTTGCAAGATTTCAAAAAGGTCCAATGCCCCATAATAGACCACAAGCTGCACCTCACTTCGTCAATGTCAATGTCTTCCCGGACTAATGAATTAACTGCCATGAAAAACATAATTCACTGAGCCTAAACTATCTAACTGAGATACAAATATAGCTTCTTTGTGATCAATTTGAAAATTGTACAATCCACAAAACTCTGCCTACAAATCTGAAAAAAGTTGGGTACAAATGAATTCATGTTCAAATCCCGATAATTAGTATAACTTAAATCTTCCAGCAAGGAAAGCCTTGTAGAACATCATGTAACAATGCTACAACCCAAATGCATGACTCAATTTAGGATTAACAAAATCAGTTAGGCTCAGTAATATTCACTTCACACTGTAGGACAACTTGAAAAGTAGGTGAAACAACTAAACAATAAAAAGCACATGTCAAAAGATGAAGCAATCCCGATGAATATTTCGTTTTTTGTTTTTTACCTTTAAAGCACAAAATAATATTTTCAGAAATGCTAACTAGAAAATGAAAACAATGTTGCTCACAATACTAATTCCTTTTTAGTTTGAAACATGATGTGCACAGTTGATCTACCTTGTTTAGTAAAATTCCATAACAGAGTAGATTTAGGCCTTTTAGTTCGATGTAACAAACTTACTAATTGCTTTTACCCAGGTCAACAGGGAAAAAAAAAAGCGAGAGAAGTGAATACAGAAATTAGTGAAGAAGGTTTGGACCGCCTTGCAAGAACATAAGTAATTGTGCCATTAAATTGAATTTGAATGATTAAGGGAATTTGAAATTATTCACTGAAAAAGAAAATGAACAAATAATATACCAAAAAAAAAAAGCAGAAAAAAAAAGAAGAAGACATATTCAACAGTCCTAATCAATGTAACTCGTCCCAACTCAATTTCTCCAACAACAACAATCCAACTTGACCAAGTATAAAGAAAATTAAATTTAATTCAAAATGAAATCCGATTTACTTTTAAAATGAATTATTTGTTGCTCCATATGTGTGGCTAGCGGTAGAGAAATTATTTGATTGCCAGGGAATGTGTCATGCTTCCTCTTTAAGAAATAACATTGAAGATGGACAGGGTACAAATCTACCAGAAGCGACATTATCATTCTTCCATTCCAATTGAGTTTCTCCGGAAACCCAAAAATTCATACCAAATAGTTACAAAAAGATGAAACTGCATGATGTTTGCCTTAATTAACAGAAACAGAAAGAAAGAGAGAGAAAAAAAAAAACTAAAGAGTTATTCATGAAGACGTTGTAGAGAGAAGTGGTTTGAGTGAGTTTAGTTGCATGATAAAAGTACTCTTGTCATTCAACGGATGAATTGAAAAAAACAAAAAAACCTATAAAAGAAAAAGGAAAGGAAAAACATAAAAACAGAGGAACAAATAGACATATGGGAGGCAAAGAGAAACGAACAAAAAATAAATAAAATAAAAATAAGAGGTAAATAAATTGAGATAAGAGAGAAAGTACGAGGCCTTACTAACTCATTTCGAATGGTATGCTTCAACCGTATATCTCGATAGATGGAATATGGGAAATCTTGTGCCACTCTGGCCCGCTTCCCTTGCTGCATCTTTCCTTGAGAAGGGGGCACCAATAAATAGTCAAATATCGTAAATTGGTGAGACGTCGCATCGCTCTCGCTGAAGGCATATCCTTTAGATTGTTGCAAATCCAAATATCCAGAGATTGAAGCGATGAAAGGTTACCCAGCCAGTCCGGCAGAGCCTCCAAACCATCAAATCCGTGAATACCCAAACGTGTCAGGGCAGTGAGGTGCTGGAGTTGATCGGGCAGAGACTTGAGCTTTGGCCAACCAGACAATTGTAGAGACTTCAGAGAGACGAAGAGATCATGGTGGCGCTGTTGTAATTGTAGGGTGATGTTCTTCATATTCCAACTACTAGTAGTGATGGTGGGCCAAGGGAAATAATCAAGCTCCTCCGAGAACTCACCTATCCAAAATGATCTAAGGCGGGGGGTTAGAAAGAGCAGCCACTCTGGCCAACAATTAGAAGAAGAAGAAGAAGAAGAAGAAGAAGAAGAAGCCCTCAATATTCCGCATCCTACAATCGACTGATTCTTGAGAGATGTAAGCTTGAGGATATCAGATGGCATGATGATGCTTGTTAGATTAGGGCAGTTAATCAAGGAAAGAGATTGAAGACGAGTGAAGCTATTAATATCTGATGATGATGATATGGTTGTTAGATTAGGGCAGCCAATCAATTTCAAAGTCTCAAGAGACGCAAGGTTTCCTATCTCTTTTGGCAAACAAATTAAACTTTCACAATTAGAAATGAGAAGGGATTGAAGACGAGTGAGGCTGTTAATATCTGATGATAATATGGTTGTTAGATTAGGACAGCCATCCAATTTCAAAGTCTCAAGAGATGCAAGGTTCTCTATCCCTTCTGGCAAACAAATTAAACTCTGACAACAGTAAATGGAAAGAGATTGAAGACGAGTGAGGCTGTTAATATTTGATGATGATATGGTTGTTAGATTAGGGCACCAACTTATATTTAAAGTCTCGAGAGATGCGAGGTTCCCTATTCCTTCCGGCAAACAAATTAAACTCTTACAATAGTAAATGGAAAGAGATTGAAGACGAGTGAGGCTGTTAATATCTGATGATGATGTGGTCGTTAGATTAGGGCACCCCCTTATACTTAACCTCTCGAGGGAGATAAGGTTTTGCAGGGAGTTGGACAGATGAGCTAGGCCATCGCAGTCATGAATTGACACATCTTGTAGAGATTTATTATTTTCGAACATCTCTTCTAGTGTAATATTGACCTCTGACCCCTCCGAAACCTGCTGTAATTTCAGGAAAGTGAGAGACGTTAGCTTGCTGCACATCTTTCTTAGTGCCACGTTGTTGATATTTCCAACTTCCAACTTCTTGATAGATGGAAAGTGACTTGGAGCCATTATCAATTGGGGACAATCTTCAATATACAACTCCTCCAGGCAAGGAAACACCATTCCTTCTGCCGCCCCTGCTTCGCACCATTCTACTAGGTCTGGCAGATCACGTAGTCTGAGTTGTCTCAGTGCCCGAAAGACTGCGGTCTCTTTGCTGCCACCATCAAAATTGTAATTACCATAAAATTCACTGCCAATTCGTATCACACTGAGCATCCCCTCCATTCCAAGTACCTTTAGAGAAGGAATGTGTCCAAGTGCTGGGATCTGTTCTAATCTCCTGCAGTATTTTAGTTCCATCTTCACCAAATTGTAGAGCGGCGAAGAATGATCTCTTACCATCATCCACGATGCAAGTTTCCCACCTCCAAAGTTCTCAATCACCAAACCTTTCAAATTTCTGTGTGGGTTCAGGCCTTCCAACACCTCCTCATCTTCATTAATGTTTGCGTTTTCCTCTCTACCTCTGCTCCAATGCAACCTTAATTCTTGAATATTTTGATTGCTCGATAACTTTGCCTTTTGCGCATCTTCCTTGCTTTTCACGTGCTCCAGACCATAAATCTTCAATGCTCCTTTGAGATTGCTTAAGCATCCAAGCTCCTCAATTCCACATCCCTTATCCTGACTCATAACGAAAAATGGTAATGTTTGGAGATGAGTCAACTGCCCTAACCCCGTCGGCATTAAACTCCTATGCTTTTCATCATCATCCATATAAAAGTGTCTCAAGTTGATTAACGTTTTAAAATCTTTCGGAAGCTGTTCCAAAAACTTACAATTCAACATTCTCAGAGTTTGCAAATTATACAGCTTACAGATGAAACTTGGCAATACTTTGATAGAGGTTCTCGAGATGTCAAGATACTTTAAATATATCATCTTGCTAATTGAACTTGGAAATTCCTTAACTCTAGCCATGCTAATTGAACTTGGAAAATTCTCAATTCTAGCCAAATTCAAAGCACGCAAGCATGTTGAGTCCATTGATATATCCTCAAGAAGATTACCTTGTAAAAGTAGCGTGCGTAATTTCTGAAAACCAACTTTTGAAATTTCAGTCACTTCTCCTTCAAAAGAAACCAATGATAAATGTTGAACATTAGAAACATCACCCGCCCCAACAGCCTTCGAAGTCCAGCAATAATTGTTTGAGATGTGTGTTGCAAAATCGTGCACAAGGTCATGCATCTTGCACCTTGTGATGGTTCCGTACTCATCTTCTTTAGCATCTTGCAATAAAGAGTTCCACAACAGAATATCAAAATACTTGCTACCTACATCCTCCATCGACATATTACTTCCCTCGGTGGGCTGAAGGTACCCTTGGGCCATCCACAGTTCAATTAAATTGTTTCTTTCAATGTCCAAATCCTTTGGCAAAATAGAACAATATGCAAAACATTGTCTTAATGAGGGTAACGGGAGGTGATCAAAACTTAACCTTAAACTTGGGAAAATTTCATTTCCATCTATTGTTTCAGAAGAATTCCATATTTCACTCCTTTCAATTGACAACCACTCAAGCTCATTTCTCTTCGAGTGCATCAAACCTCCCAATGTTTTTATTGCTAATGGCACACCCCTACATCTTTTCACAATCCTTTTACCTATGGCCACCAAATTTGGAGTCTCCTCTGGTCCTCCTTCTGCAAATGCTCTTTGCTTAAATATGGTCCAACTATCATCACTTAACAGTTCTGCCAAACGATGAGTAAAAGACGCCTGCATGGTTGATGCAACTATCTCGCTGCGTGTGGTGATAATAATTTTGCTTCCCCTTAAACTTCTTATTGCAAGCAAACTGTTTCTCATGTTCTCCCATTTGTCAGGAATTTCATTCCAAATATCGTCTAGTACAAGCAAAAACTTTTTCCCTTCTAGACTACCTTGAAGTTTTTTTACTATGGCCTGTGTGTTTGAAATCTCAGAAGTGGTTGTAGTAACGGATTGTACCATCTCGTTCAATAGCCTTCGGTCATTGAAATCATCAGATACACAAACCCACATTCTTTCACCAAAATTTCTCACCACCTTCTCATCTTTGTAAAGTAGTTGAGCTAGGGTTGTCTTGCCAACCCCTGCCATTCCCACGATTGAGATGACAGATAATGCTTCTGCTTCATCAGAGGAAAGCAACATGTCCACTAGTATTGACACATCACCATCCCTTCCCACGACTTTTGAATCGTCAACAAAGGGATGAGTGTGCCTAATATCTCTAAGTTCAGGAGCTGTATTTATGACTTCCACTGGTCTAAGTCCTATTTCATTTGCTTCTTTGTAAATTTCGTCTAACACCGAATGGATTTTACTGACCTTGCGAGACATCTTGAAACGAAATGCCAGTGGGTTTGAGAGGGAGAAGAAATTGTGTACCTTGTTCCTCATTCGGTTTTGTACCTCCAACTTTTGCCGAAGAACTTCAAATGCAAGCTCATCTAGAATATCATCAGCATCACATGCTACAGCTTTGAGTTTCTGCAACCAATCTACCACTGTTTTGATTTTTACTATCTGTCGGCTCTCAGCATCACATAATAGAGCTTGAGCAGTTTTGAACCTTCTAACCAGTCGTTTAAGCTCTCCTTTGAAACCCCATACGACCTTTATCTCTTCGCCAGCGAGTGAAATCAACTTCGTCAGAATTTCCTTAGCAACAGCTGCAAGGAGAGACTGAGCCATATTTCCTTCTGTTGTACGATGATAGAGAAATGCTTGAGAAATCCCAGAAAGAAAACAAAACCGCAATATAGGTTAGAGGGTATATGGTAAATTAAAGCTCAAATTGTTGATTATCTATAATGTTTCTATTTTGGACGGGAATCAGACGCAGCTACCTAACCTAAACCATCAAAAGTATGGCAGAAAGACTCAACGATGTGAACAGGTTGACTAGAAACTCAAGGCCCGTTCGGTTTGATTTTTTTTTTAACTTTTTTGATTTTACTTTTTTGACTTATAAGTAAAAAAATTAAGTTTTTTCAGATTTTTTACTTTTAACAAGATCAGATATGCAAAAAAGCTTAAAAAATAAAACAAAAAATTTCAAAATTTAAATTTTTTTACTTATAAACAAAAAAAAATTAAATTAAAAAACCAACTTATAATCCAAACCAAACAAGCACTCAGTGTGGGTCTTGGAGCATCTCCTTTTAGAAGGCCAAACTTTGAAATTGCCCTCCAACAAACTATTCAAATGTGTCTTTACAATAGAGAGCCCCATTAAATATTCATACTTCATCAATCTTCCTCTTGATCTGGGTTGAAAAATAAATAATTTATAAAATAACTAGTTAAAATAAAAATTAATATTTTTATTATTAGATTTATCAAAAAGTGACTAATTAAACTAAAAAAATATAATTTTTAAATATATTTTAACTACCTACTTTTTTAGAGGGATGCTCGTAGACTCTTATGAGTGCTTTATGCAATAGGCTTAGATTTATGCAATAGGCTTCTTAACGAAATCCAATCTCTTCTAATTATAAGCTCAACCAAAAATATTAATGCAATTAAATAATTGTTGTTGGGGCAAATAGAGATACAATTATTTTTTGAACAATGGAAGACAATTCTAGAGAGAGAAAAAAAAAAATCATCTGTTCCATCAACGTCTTAATAAGCCAAACCGAAAGGTTGATATATTTCCACAAGGGTACTCGTCAATGTCTCAATAAGGACAAAGTCTTTCGCCAGAGGAGTTGATCCCGCCAAACATACGCACTATGTACCGTTTGAAAAAAAATATCACAGCATGTGCCTATTTAACAATGTAAAACATTGACGAGTGCAAAATACAGAGCTGTATTCAATCCTATTTGAAGGTATAATAAAATTAAACTAAATAAATAATTACATTAAAACATGGATAACATTATTATACAAAAATTAAAATATGTAAAGATCTGGTTTGTGAAATTGCCACGTAGTCTTTGTTCTCAAATTGTTGTGCTTCCACAGTCCCCACGTGAATATATTGGGAGAGATATAAAATTCGAAAATTCATTCTAAGTGCTCAAAGGCCGTGCCTTTTGAAAGAATTAAAACGTCCCAATCAAATTATCCAATAAAATACAATAGAAAAAGCATAAAAGTTATTGTGTATTCTAGAATTTTTTTTTATTATAAGAATATGAATTTGTATAACTTAATATATCTCAACTACTGACACGGTCATACAAGAGCTTTTTATGTAAAATTATAAAATAATAACAACTCATAGTCATGACTCATAATGTTGCAACAAATAGGCCAAATATATGTCTCATGACTGCTTAAATATGTTTGTAATGGCCATAAAATTATTTTAACATGATAGCAAAAAGAAATGTTAATATTTTTGAAAATTTTATTTTACTTTTATAAAATAATTGCTTCAAGTACTTCATCTTCGAGTAATATAAACTTTATATTATAAAGCCGGCCACACTTAATAGGACCTGTCACCTCAGTGACAACTTTCTATGTGTGCATAACTGAGAATTTTTTTTTTCTTATATATGGCGCATGACCACAACCATAAGCGTGTTTGAGACACATTTCTATCATACATAGATAGCGGTTTACGACATGGTGATTGTGTGTTATATTTGCTTTATTTTCAATCAAAAATTGTAATAAACGATCCAAAAACTAATTGCTCATACTACTAAATCACTGAATTTTTTTTTCTTCTTTATTTTTTAAGCCTTCAAGACAAATTATGTTAACTTTGAAGAAGACCTCGGCACAATTATCAATGGAAAATATAACTTCAATGGAAAATTTAATTTTTGGGGCTACCGAAACCCTGCCCTGGCCTCAATTATGTAAGAATGAGATATCTCGAATTCTTGAGTTGTAAAGAGTCTCTTGGGAATAATATTTATCAACCGTAAAGTCAATTGGTTTTAGTTAGTCTTCATCATCACCGATCAAGCCATTAGTGGCTATCCATGTAACAACATTTTCAAAAGGACAAAACTGTATGGAGTTATAAACTATGGGATTTACAATTGACCTAGTAAGGCAAGGCTTTCTAATGACCATAACCATTTTTCTATGTTTTGTAAGCCACTTAGTTAAAATTAAACATTTGACTCCTATAGTTATTCCACAGATGGGTGTGTTAAATGATTGCAGTAATTCCACATAATGATTTTAAATATAAATATTTATACAAGTTTTTTGACAAATTTATCATTCCTAAAATTTCAGATTGACAAGAGGGTTTTTTTTTTTTTTTTTGGTCATGTTTGGTGTAACGTTCCATCCAGTGAAAAAGTGCACTATCTTTACGTGGCATAGGTGCTTTACTACTGTTGTTGATACATCTAAAATCTTTTGATTTAATTGCAACGTATATGTCACGACTTAGGGACAAATGCTATTGAGTCCCACTACATTGAAATATGATACATAGCGCTTACAATAATTGGATAGAAATTACTTATTAAGTGGCCCACAAAGAAAAGGGAAAAGAAAAAGAAATCTGCGTCGTCAATTCTATTTTGACACTATAGTTCAGACCACATTCAGCCTTTTTAGTCCCTTTTTCTTTACGTCTCGAGAGGGCCCACACCGTGAAAGTGAGGGGCAATCACATACCAATAGGTGCACGAAAGTGCCTTGGTGCCGTGACCCACAAAGGGCTGTGCAACCCACCTCCGCGTCGGTTGATGGATACAGAGTAGTTGTACTACTCCCACCCGCCTCCGTTCCCATTTCGCTTATATTAATCGGTATTTGGGTTAGAACGAATTTTATTTATATAAAAATTTAAAATAAAAATAAATATTTTAAAATAAAAAATTATGTAAATTATATAAATATTAATATAATATAAAATTAAAAAAAAAGAGTTTAACATCTAAAAATAAAAAGTGACATTAAAATTTTAATATTCACTTATATATTAAGAATATTTTATATAATTAATATAATATAAATATTTTATATTATAATCGAAGCGAGTTTAGAATGGAGTGACTTAAATCTTACTTCGTTCCAAACCTTTATCAAATTTTATTTTCTTTTTTATATCCAACTCTTAATCCATTTATTTATACATGAAACACTTTCTTATTAATGGCAGAGTAGAGCAGAGTTTAGACTTTTTTTAGGTTCAATAGTCATCCCTATTGATATCTTTCCACAAGTACTACTCATTAATGTCTCATTGCATGACTTTTGCTGGGGGTGTTTATCCCACCAAATACACGCACTATGCAATGTTAGGAAAAAATATCACAACATATGTATATTTCACGACTAGGTGTTAATTTGTAAAATATATAAATAATAAGAATTATTTAAATTAAAAATAATTAATTTAAAATTTATAATAATTAAAAATACAATCGTATTGTATCTCTAAAATATAAATACATATTGATATACATACATAGTATTTTATTTAATTATAATTATAATTTTTTAGATATTAAGTTCAGAAAGAGTCTTAATAATATAATATTATATGTATCTTATCTATCTTACAAAATTAATCTTATCTTATATTATATATATACATATATATATATCTTACAAAAATTTTGAACAAAAAAATAAATTCAATAATTATCTAATTAATTACCTTTGTGACATGACGTTTTAAAAGTATCAAAATATTTAGAGCGTCACCTAAAAGAGAGTCAAAATATAAAAATAAATATAATTTATATATATATAATTTAAAAAATTGTACAAGTGCAAAATACAGAGTTGTATTCAATCTGGTTTAAAGGTATCATTAAGTACATATATTAAAACATGTGTAAGATTGTTATACTGAAAACAAAACATATAAAGATCTGGCTTATGAGATCGATAAGCGCCTAGTCATTGTTTTAAAATAATTGTGCCTCCTCCCTAATCCCCACCTGAATATATTAGGAGACACATAAAGTTTTAAAATTCAATCCAAGTGTTCATAATCTTTCTTTCAGAAGGTCATTTTTTTCGGAAGTTAAACCGCCCCGATCAAATTACCAAGTCAAATACAGTATAAAAAGCACAGAACTTATTGTGAATACTCAAGTTTTTTGTTTGTTAGAATATTTATTTGTGTATTTTAAGCTTCGTTTGGTATATTTTTTTCAAGCTTATAAGCACAAAAAAAAAAAAAAAGTTTTTTTAGCTTTTTTTGTTTTTAACAAGATAAGATAAGTAGAAAAGCAAATAAAAAGTTAAAAAAACTTTAAAATCTTAACTTTTTTTTACTTATAATCAAAAAGTCCAAAAAACTCAAAAAAACCCAACCAAACAAGCCCCGACACAGACATATAAGAGCCTTTATTTAACATTATATAATAGTAACCACTCATAGTCATAATGTTGCAATAAATAGGTCAAATATATGTGTCACAGCTCTTCAAATATATTTGTAATGGTCACAGAATTATTTTCACAGTATAGCGGAACGAGATATTAAACTTTTCAGACTTTTATTTTACTTCTATAAACTAATTAGCACAGGTACTCATCTTGTACCAATTTTAAATGTATACTATAAAGTTAGCCACACCAAATAAGACCTGTCACCTTAATAGTATTTTTTTTTATTTTTTATAATGAGAAAGTAATCCACAGTAAGATTACATTGAACCCCCCATCTGATTTAAACTTCGGACTCATGAATTCTCACCGTTACTCATAAATCGAGTTATTTTCCTAAGTCCAACCATTTCAACCACAGCTATAGGTTCTCAGTGATGACTTTCTATTTATTAACTGAAAAGAAAAGTAGGAAAAAAGAAAAAATAAGTGTAGTGTAGTCAATCTTACTTTTACACCACTGTTCGAACCCCTAGGGGCTGCTTTTTTCCATGAATGACAGGCAATGTTTGGGGGCCACATTCCCCATATTCTTCTGAGCCAATAAATTCATAATCAAACTTTAATATTTTAATGAAAAATGCAAGTACCGACTTAGGACTTATCAGTTATAGGTAAACCCTAACCGAAGTAGTTAGTATCAACTCGCAAATGACTATTAACCGTGACTAATGCTAACACCTTTTGTTTACGTCTGAAGTGGGCTCACATGCGTGAAAGGGAGGGACAATCACATAACAACAGATGCACCAAAGACTCATTTGATATAACTGCAATCCATGTCATGACTCACAGCAAGGGGCTGTGACCCACAAAACATTGAAATAACAGATAGAAGGTACAATAATTTGGATGAGATCAAGTAGCGTCCACAATAGAGAGCCTCATTAAATATTCATACTTCATCAATCCTCCTCTTAGTCTGGGTTGAAAAATAAATAATTTATAAAATGACTAGTTAAAATAAAAATTAATATTACAAAATTTATTAAAAAGTGACTAATTAAATTAAAAAAATATAATATAATTTTTAAATATATTTTAATTACCTATTTTTTAGAGAGATGCTCGTAGACTCTTATGTGTGCTTTATGCAATAGGCTTAGATTTATGCAACAGGCTTCTTAACCAAATCCAATCTCTTCTAATTATAAGCTCAATCAAGAATATTAATGCAATTGAACAATTGTTGTTGGGACAGATAGAGACAATTATTTTTTAGACAATGGAAGACAATTCTAGATAGAGAAAAAAAATCATCTGTTCCATCAACGTCTCAATAAGCCAAACCGAAGGGTTGATAGATTTCTACAAGGGTACTCAACAATGTCTCAATAAGGACAAAGTATTTCTTTTTTTTTAGTTGGTCGAAAGAGATTAAGGGTCTGAAAAGAGAATTTGTGGGAAATGAGATTTGAACTCCTGACTTCCTTAATGGAACGCAAACACACGCACTATGTACCCTTAGAAAAACATATCACAACATATGTCTATTTCACAATTTAAAACGTTGACAGAGTGCAAAATACAGAGTTGTATCCAATTCAATTTGAAGGTATAATAAAATTAAACTAAGTAAATAATTACATTAAAACATGTATAACATTATTATACAAAAATTAAAATATGTAAAAATCTAATTTGTGAGATTGCCACGTAGTCCTTGTTCTCAAATTGTTGTGCTTCTACAGTCCCCACGTGAATATATTGAGAGAGACATAAAATTCTAAAATTCATTCAAGTGCACAAAGGCCATGCCTTTCAGAAGAATTAAAACGTTCCAATCAAATTATTCAATAAAAAACAATAGAAAAAGCATAAAAGTTATTGTGTATTCTAGAGGTTTTTTTTTTCTTTTTGTAAGAATATGTATTTGTATAGCTTAATATATCTCAACTACCGACACAGTAGCCTTTTATGTAAAATTATAAAATAGTAATCACTCATAGTCCTGAATCATAATATTGAAACAAATAGGCCAAATATATGTGTTATGACTGCTTAAATATGTTTGAAATGGTCATAAAATTATTTTAACATTATAGCAAAAAGAAATTTTAATATTTTTGAAAATGTTATTTTACTTTTATAAAATAATTGCTTCGAGTACTTCATCTTGGAGTAATATAAGCTTTAAATTATAAAGCCAGCCACACTCAATAGGACGTCAGTGATAACTTTCTATTTGAGGGGTGCATGACTGAGATTTTTTTTTTTTTTTTGGGTATATGGCGCATGACCGCAACTGTGAACGTGTTAGAGACAAATTCCTATCCATAGATAGCAATTTACGACGTGATCAGATCGCGTGTTGTTTTTCTTTTGTTTTCAATCAAAATTTTTAATAAATGATCCAAAAACTAATCGCTCACACTACTTGCCTAACTATTGAAATTTTTTTCTCTTCTTTTTTTAAAGCCTTCAAGACCAATTATGTTAACTTTGAAGAAGTCATCGGCACAATTATCAATGGAAAATATATCTTCGATAGAAAATTTAATTTTTGGAACTAACGAAGCCCCGCCCTCAATTATGTAAAAATGAGATATCTCGAATCCTTGAGTTGTAAATAGTCTCTTGGGAATAATATTTATGAACCGCAAATTCAATTGGCTTTAGTTAGTCTTGATCATCACTGATCAAGCCATTAGTGACCATCTATGTAACAAAATTTTCAAAAGGCCAAAACTGTATTCGAATATAATGTATGAAGTTATGAACTATGGGCTTTACAATGACCTAGTAAGGCAAGGCTTTCTAATGACCATAACCATTTTTATTTTAATGTTTGTAAGCCACTTAGTTAAAATTAAACATTTGACTCCTATAGTTATTCCACAGGTGTATTAAATGACTATCATAATTCCGCATAATGATTTTAAATATATATATTTATGCAGGTTTACTATTCCTAAAATTTCAGATTTGAGAAGAGGATTTGTTGATTTTGGTCATGTTTGGTTTAACGTTCCATTTAGTGAAAAAGTGCACTAAATGGATGCATCGATCCAAAGGGCAAATCTCCCTAACAAAGGAACAAAAAATTTTCTTATTTCTCAACCTAAGTGTGGTTTTAATTTTATTCAGCAACTAAAGTTTAGCTCCTTTTCAAAGAACATTCTTATTAAAAACGACTTTTCAAAAAGTATTTTTACGTTAATTTCTACCTCTTCCCAAGAAAATACGAAGGCAAATTACGAGACGAAAAGTAATTTTTTTTGGATGTTTCTATTTATTTTATTCTAATTTTCCTAACAACTAACTAAAAACAGTAAACATTTGAACTTTATTTAAAAAAAACTAATATTTTTTTAAACTTTTTTTCCATTTTCTTTTCCTTTTTAACTTTTTTTAAACAGAAATACATACTTTAGCCAAAAAAAAAAAGACATGAACATAATTCAAAATTTGAGGATTTTTTAAGAACCTAAACGTTTTTTTTTTGTATTCAAATTTAATTTAAATAACAATAGAAAACAAATAGCAAACAAATTTACTGTGATTAATCCACAACAATAGAAAACAAATAAAATGAAAAATAATATGTATATGAAAGATATACATGCCTGAAGACAATAGGAAACAAATAAATTATATATATACATATATATACATACCTATAAGAGAGACGCGAGAGAGGAGAGCTAAGCGTGCCCGAGAGAGAGAGAGACGAGAGAGAGATCTGTGAGAGAGAGAGAGACGCATGCAAGAGTTGTATCTTTGTGTCTGAGAGAGAGAGAGACGGGTTGTATACTTCAAAGAAAAGGCCTTTCGTAAAGGGCAAGAAAAAATGCATTCGAATAGAGTAATGCTTTTACGAAAAGCATTTTTTCACCTAAAGTAATGTCATTTTAACAAGCGTTTATACTCTTATATTTGTATTTTTAATTTTTAGCTAAGTTAAACGAAAAAATATAATATAAAAATAATTTTTAATAAAAATACTATTTAAAAATACGTTAAATTTAAGTTGCTCAATAAAATTAAAACAGCACTTACGCCGAGAAAGAAGAAAATGTTTTCCCTTTCCCAGAAAAATTTGCCGATCCAAAGTCTTTGGATTTAAATGCAACCTATATGTCACAAATGCTAGTGGGTTCCACCACATTGAAATATGATACATAAGATACAATAATTGGACAGAGATCAGAGTAGAGGCGGACAACATTGTCGAGCGCCTGACGCGCATTTACTCAAGTGGCCGATAGAAAAAAAGCGTTTTTATTAAAAACACTTTTTCTATAAGACGAAAAGTAATTTTTTTTTAGATGTAACTATTTCTTTTATTTTAATTTTCTTAACAACTAATTAAAAACAGTAAATATTTAAAATTTATTTATAAAAAAACTAATATTTTTTAATTTTATTTTCTGTAACTTTTTTTCTATTTTCTTTTTCTTTTTAACTTTATTTTAACAAAAATACATACTTCCGGCAAAAAAAAAAAAAAAAACATAATTTAAAATTTGAGAATTTTTCAAGAACTTAAACGGTTTTTTTTTTTTTTTCAAATTTAATTCAAACAATAATAAGAAACAAATAGCAAACAAATTCACTGTGAATAATCCACAACAATAGAAAACAAATAAAATAAAAAATAATATGTATATAAAAAATATACATGCCTGAAGACAATAAGAAACAAATAAACTGTATATATACGTATATATACATACCTGTAAGAGAGATGCAAGAGAAAGATCCGAGAGCTAAGCGAGAGAGAGAGACGAGAGAGAGATCTACGAGAGAGAGATCTCTGAGAGAGAGAGAAAGAGGCGCACGCGAGAGTTGTATCTTTGTGTCTGAGAGAGAGACGGGTTATATACTTCAAAGAAAAGGCTGTTCGTAAAGGGCAAGAAAAAATGCATTCAAGTAGAATAATATTTTTACAAAAGGCGTTTCTTCACCTAAAGTAATGTCATTTTAAAAAGTATTTACGCGGTTGTATTTATATTTTTAATTTTTAACCAAGTTAAATAAAAAAATATAATATAAAAATATTTTTTAAAAAAATATTTTTAATAAAAACGACATTTAAAAAGACGTTAAATTTGAGTTACTGAACAACCTTAAAACAACACTTACGCTGAGAAAGAAGAAATTTTTTTCTCTTTCCCAGAAAAATTTGCCGACCCAAAGTCTTTTGATTTAAATGCAACGTATAGGTCACAAAACTCAAGGACAAATGCTAATGGGTTCCACCACATTGAAATATGATACATAAGATACAATAATTGGACGGAGATCATAGTAGAGCTGGACAACAGTGTCAAGCGCCTGACGCGCATTTACTTAAGTGGCCGACAGAAAAAAAGTGAAGAAGAAAAAGAAGCCCTGTGTTGTCAATTTTAGCTTCATATCATAGTTCGGACCAGATTCAGCCTATTCTTCGGGGCTAATAAATTAATAATCAAATTTTAATATTTTAATGAAAAATACAAGAACCAATTGATGTTAGCCACGCCTACCAACCCGCGAATGACCACCATTGTTTAGGTCTTGAGTGGGCCCACACACGTGAAAGGGAGGGGCAATCACATACCAACAGATACACGAAAGTGTCTTCGTGCCGGACCCCACAAAACATTGAGAGGATTTTATGAGAGGTACAATAATTCGGATAGAGATTAAGTAGTGGAGTTACATACTTGCACGAAAACTCGTTCTTTTTTAAGCGAAAACGAGTTTTTTTAGAAGCACGTTTCAAGTTGAGTACGAAATTTATTTAGAAAATTTAAAAAAATATTTTGAAAATACGGAAAAAGTGATTTAAAAATTTTTAAAAAACGTTTAAAAAACTCTTTAAAAATTTAAGAGAAATTCTTGAAAAAAACTTTGAAAACTTAAAATATTAATTTTTATATATTTTTTTTCTTAAGTTCTAACTAAGTATTTATGAAATTATTTACATAGATTTTTACTAAATTTTTTAAAGGTCTTTACTAAATTTTCTTAAGGTTTTTACTAAATTTCTAAAAAATCTCCACTAAATTTTTTAAAAATCCCATTTGAATTTTAAAAAAAAAATTTATTAAAATTTTCAATCATTTTTTTCATCTCGTTTTTGTCTATATTTTTTTTTATCATATTTTCCGCTTCTATTTTTTATTTTGGGGCGCTGTCATTTTGCTAACATTACAAACACGAGTGGTGTTGCGTTTTCAACGCTTTGAAAGGTGCTGAGTTGGGGCTGCGTTTTCAATGCTTTGAAAGGTGCTGTATTATTTCCTTGCTTGGCCCAGCCCTTTTGAACAAAGTCAAGCAACTTGTCATTTGGTTTGGATTGTTGGCAAGCTTTCTTCGGCTAAATCTGTAAAGATTTGGTTTGTGAAATTGCCACGTAGTCCTTGTTCTAAAATTGTTGTGCTTTTACAGTTCTCACGTGAATATATTGGGAGAGATATAAAATTCTAAAATTTATTCTAAGTGCTGAAAGGTCATGCCTTTCGGGAAAATTAAAACGTCCCAGTCAAATTATTCAATAAAAGACAATAGAAAAAGTATAAAAGTTATTGTATTCTAGAGGTTTTTTTTTTATGTAAGAATATGTATTTGTATAGCTTAATATATCTTAACTACTGACACGGCTTTTTATGTAAAATTATAAAATAATAACAACTCATTGTCATGACTCATAATGTTGAAACAAATAGGCCAAATATATGTGTTATGACTGCTTAAATATGTTTGTAATGGTCATAAAATTATTTTAACATGATAGGAAAAAGAAATATTAATATTTTTGAAAATTTTATTTTACTTTTATAAAATAATTGCTTCAAGTACTTCATCTTGGAGTAATATAAACTTTATATTATAAAGCCGGCCATACCCGCTAGGTCCTGTCACCTCAGTGACAACTTTCTATTCTAGGTCCGCATAACTGAGAATTTTCTAGAGGCCAAAACTGTATTCGAATATAATGTATGAAGATATGAACTATGGGGTTTACAATGACCTAGTAAGGCAAGGCTTTCTAATGACCATAACCATTTTCTTGTGTTTTGTAAGCCACTCAGTTAAAATTAAACATTTGACTCCTATAGTTATTCCACATATGGGTGTGTTGAATGACTATAGTAATTCTATTTTAAAAATATATATTTATACAAGTTTTTTTTGACAAAGTTTGTTATTCCTAAAACTTCAAATTTGGGAAGAGAGTCTGTTGATTTTGGTCTGGTTGGTTTAACGTTCCATTTAGTGAAAAAGTGCACTATCTTTACATGGCACTATCTTTACATTCAAAGTTTTTTGATTTACATGCAACGCATATGTCACGACTGGGGACAAATGCCTTTGAGTCCGACTACATTGAAATATGATACATAACACTTACAATAATTGGATAGAAATTACTTATTAAGTGGCTCACAAAGAAAAGTAGGAAGAAAAAGCAATCTTGTGTTGTCAATTCTACTTTCACACCATAGCTCAGACCACATTCAGCCTTCTATCCCCATTTTCTTTACGTCTCGAGAGGGCCCACACAAGTGAGAGTGAGGGGCAATCACATACCAACAGGTGCACGAAAGTGTCTTGGTGCCGACCGGTTGATGGGTGCAAAGTAGTTGTACTTCTCCACTTGTTCTGTTTTCGTCTCATTTAAGTTAATTGAATCTTGGGTTAGAATAAATTTAACTCATATAAAATTTTAAAAATAAAAAATAATTCAAATTATACAAACTCTAATACAATATAAAATTAAGAAAGAAGGAATTTAAAATCTAAAACAAAAATGGCATTAAAATCTCAATAGTCTCTTATATATTAAGGATATTTTATATAATTAATATAATATAAATACTTTATAATACAATTGGAGCGAGTTTAAGGTGGGATGGCCTAAATTCTATTTCGTCTCATATTCGCATCAAATTTTATTTTCTTTTTCATATTTCACTTTTAACATGTTTATTCATACCCAAACACTTCTTATTAAGAGCGAAATGAAACAAGTCCAAACTTTTAGATCCAATTGTCATCCCTATTAATATCGTTCCACAAGGGGTACTACTCATCAATGTCTCATTGGGGACAAAGACTTTTGCTGGAGGTGTTGATCCCCCCCAAATATACGCACTGTGTAATGTTAGAAAAAAAATATCACAACACATGTATATTTCACAATTAGGTGTCAGTCCGTGTAATATAAAGTAAGAGTTGTTAAATTAAAAATAGTTAATTTAAAATTCATAATAATTAAAAATACTATTGTATCGTATTTTCAAAATGTAAATAGATATTGATGTATATACATGGTATTTTATTTAATTATAATTACCATTTTTTAAATATATATTAAGTTCAGAAAGAATCTTGACAATATAATATTATATACATGTATCTTATCTATCTTAAAAAATTAATCTTATATATATATATATATCTTATAAAAATTTTAAAAAAATTCAATAATTATCTAATTAATTACTTTTGTGACGTGGCGTTTTAAAAGTATTAGAATATATAGAGCGCCGTAAGAGAGAATCAAAATATAAGAACAAATACAATATATATATGATTTAAAAAAATTTTACAAGTATAAAATACGGAGTTGTAATCAATCTGGTTTAAAGGTATCATTAAGTATATATATTAAAACATGTGTGAGATTGTTATACTAAAAACAAAACATATAAAGATCTGGCTTGTGAGATCGATAAGGGCGTCGTCATTGTTTTAAAATAATTATGCCTCTCTAATCTGCACATGAATATATTAGGAGACACATAAAGTTTTAAAATTCAATCCAAGTGTTCATAATTTATTTTTAGAAGGTCATGTTTTTCGGAAGTTAAACCGTTCCAATCAAATTACCAAGCAAAATATAGTATAAAAAGCACAGAACTTATTGTGAATACTCGAGTTTTTATGTTTGTTGGAATATTTATTTGTGTATTTTAAGCTTCGTTTGATACAGTTTTTTTCAAGCTTATAAACAAAAAAAAAAGTTAGAATTTTTGCAACTTTTTTAACTTTTAACAGAATAAGATAAGTGGAAAAGCAAATTAAAAAAAAAATAAAAAAACTTCAAAATCTTGACTCTTTTGCTTATAAATAAAATAAAATCAAGTAAAAAAAAAACTCAAAAAACCAACCAAACAAGCCCGACACAGACATATAAGGGCCTTTATTTAACATTATATAATAGTAACCACTCATAGTCATAATGTTGCAACAAATAGGTCAAATATATGTGTCACGGCTCTTCAAATATGTTTGTAATGTTCATAAAATTATTTTCACAGTATAGCGGGAAGAAATATTAAACTTTTCGGACTTTTATTTTACTTCTGTAAACTAATTAGCGCAGGTACTCATCTTGGACCAATTTTCAATTTATACTATAAAGCTAGCCACACCAAATAAGACCTGTCACCTTAGTGATAATTTTTTTATTTTTTTATAACGAGAAAGTATTTCACAATAGGGTTACATTCAAACCACCCATGTGATTTAAATTTCGGACTCATGAATTCTCACCGTTACTCATAAATCAGTGAATTCTAAACTAATATTTATGGTGAATGACTTGTCAGCGGAAGAGTTAGAATTTACTTAGCGAGTTATTTTCTAAGTCCAACTATTTCAACCACAGCTACAGCTCTCAGTGATAACTTTCTATTCATTAATTGACTTAGACATTTTAAGCTTCGTTAAACTTTTCATTAACGGATTGTATAATTAAAAATTTTGCTACATATTTTAGACAAATTCCTATAGCAATTTACGTGTCAAGCGCGTCACTTCTGATTGTATAATTAAAAACTTTACTATATATATATAGATATATGGTATATGACCATAGCTATGAGCATTGTTTTGGACAAATTCCTATCCATAGATAGCAATTTACGTGTCAAGCGCGCGACGCTAGTATATTTACTTAAGTGGCCGACAAAGAAAAGTAAGTTAACAAGAAAATGTAAGTCTTGTGTCGTCGATCTTACTTTTACCCAAGTGGCCGACAAAAGAAAAGTAGGAAAAGTAGGAAAAAAGAAAAAGTAAGTCTTGCGTTGGCAATCTTACTTTCACACCACTGTTCGGACCACTAGGGGCTGCTTTTTTTCTTGAATGACAGGCAATATTTGGGCGCCACATTCCCCATATTCTTCTGTGCTAATAAATTCGTAATCAAACTTTAGTATTTTAATGGAAAATGCAAGCACCGACTTAGACCTATCAGTTATAGGTAAACCTTAACCAAAGTAGTTAGTATCAACTCGTAAATGACTATTAACCGTGACTAATGCTAACACCTTTTGTTTACGTCTAGAGTGGGCTCACACGCGTGAAAGGGAGGAACAATCACATAACAACAGATGCACCAAAGACTCATTTGATATAACTGCAATCCATGTCATGACTCACAGCAAGGGGCTGTGACCCACAAAATATTGAAATAATAGATAGAAGGTACAATAATTTGGATACAGATCAAGTAGGTCCACAAGTATTAATTCATATTGACACGTTAAAGAAGAAGTTGTTAGGAGGATTTAACTGATGTGATACGAATTTAATGATGCTTGATCATTAGATCTTAGCATTTTCATTTCATATTTGGCTGCTTTACTCTTCCTCAGTCGTGCGTGTCCTGTCAATCAAATCAAGAGGTCTGTTTAAATTCGTTTATAAATTATAAAATTTAAAAAAAATTTTAAACTCATTAGTTTAATAAATAAATTTAAAAATTATCTTTCAAGTTAGGCCTAGCCAAAATACATGTAAAATAATTTTTTTAAATATATTTAATATTATATATATATGTATATATAATTAAATTTATGTTATTCAATATTTTTATAAAAAAAATTATATATTAAACAAATTTTATATTAATTTAACAGGTTTCGACGGATCTAGGAATGTAATTTTTTTAAGTGAGCGAACTTGAAATTTAATTTTGAACCCAATAAAAATTATTTTGAGTATAAGTCCGGCCTGGCTCGTCCAATGTCCATCCCAACTACAAATGCTAAGGAAAGACATTCAAGTCTCTCGATCCGTTATTGTATTATTGAATAGCCAATTCCCACTGAATTGAAAGTGGCTTTAAGCTATTGGAATTGCAATTACTTGCCTTTAGTTCCCAAATGATTCACACGGGAATGGGATGACCTTTCAGCTCCTTTTCTCGAGGGAATGGAGCACCAGCTAGCTCTGAAGTCTTGCCAATCACATTGATCTGGATTCTGTAATGATCATGGCTGTCATAACTAAGACTTCTTTGAACCTTTTGGTATGTATTGCTCCCTACATGTAGATCAGATCCACTAGACAAGAAACTAAATCTTACACGGATGCTGAGTGGTCAGATTTATCCAACAAGGGATTGGTGGAATTTCTATGAATTGCATCTGGGAATTCTACCGAAGCTAGGCAGATAGACTCCTTTCTCGTTGCTAATGGAGAGAAAGAAACAAAATCAAATGATATGGCAAATGCGACGGGCATTTAGGCAAACTATTTAAAACCAATACTTGTGTCATCCTGCCTAGCTAAGATTGGAAGCCCGTTAACCTGAAAGATAATAATTTTCTCTGGCTTTAATGATCACTGTCATGAGTGGTGGAACCTGAAAAATTCATCTAGTATTTTTTTATTTATTTTTTATTTTTTGTAATTAACAATAGGATACTTAGACTTCATACACATTATAACACATAATATATAAATGAATCTAGGACACATAATTTTTTTTTTTTGTAATTAACCAGTTGTAAGACCCGGGTTCCTGGTGGATGTGTGCACTGTAAGCGCATGTGGCAGATTCTTGAACTGCATTCCCGCATGTGCAATGACCCTCTGATTATTGCGGGGTGCCTCTTTTTGTAGGTAAGCACAAAGCTTTCATTAAAAATTGATTGTTTCACATTTAGGGAGCAAAATGGAAACCACAAAATGAAATAAACATAAGGAACACAAAAAGAATCTAGTATCCAGCATCTAGACATATGCACACAGACACTGCAGGGTAACAAATTTATCTCTGAAGGATGGAAACTTGAGGAAGTTATAAAATCAATGAAATGGTACAATTTGATTCAACCCATGTTCAGTGAGAAAACGGTACATCTAGGTGGTTAGGTTTTTTATGACCTCAGTACATACTTTGTATGCTCATAAAAGAATTCAGGCAAAAAAATTTATCTGGCCCGAGTCATGAATAATGTAAAGAATGTGGCAGATAGAAAAGTGAAAAAGAAGTGGCTTAAAATTTCTGTTGCTTTATTTTCTCCACTAGTTAAACATAGTAAAACAAAGGACAAATTCTGTTCAATTATGTAATCATAATGTCTAACGTGAACTCGGGCAAGCTAGCATAGAAATCATATTATTTGATTTCTACATCATTGCCAGTTCAAAACCCCTCCCTCTTGGTAACAAACACAACTAGGTGCTCTATGAGCTACTAGCCCTGTCATTGTCAATATCTAATGCTCAGTTTGGAACTGGAAACCAACAGAAAAAGTTTTTTAACTGACACAATGAGAAAGCATAAACACTGATATGCATATCCATTTCTTTACTTTCCTTTTATGTTTTCCTACTTTTTTGTCAAATTTGTTTATTTTCCCTCACTGTTTCAGCAACCAACCAGAGACAAAAGGAAAATTGGATTACCAAACTCTAAAGAAATGACAGAAATATTAGAGTTGAAAGCCCTTATCCACAATCACTTTGTGCAATCTCAATAAGCATGAAACAAGGGATTGCCCGAGCCAAACTATGGCAGTCATCCCACGTGTTTTCATTCTGCTCAAAATCTCTTTTTATTTAATTATTATGTTGTTTTCCTTGAACATGAACTCGCAGGATATCAAAACGCAGTACTTTCCATATTATAGGCAGATATCAGCTAAAAGTAACTTATAACAAATCTAATTTTAAAAAGGCAAAATGGAATAAGAAATCACTTGACCATACAGGACATTCATGAAGACGAGGAGTAGGCATTGCTCTCCACATCAATAACTTGCCTGAGTCATGTTTTAGGATGCTAATATTCAACAGACAACTACAGCTTTGGGGTCTTTCTGAGATGAAGTAATCCCAACTCATTATCAGTTCCCCAAATCCAAATACTCTGCACAAATTTCTAGTCATAACGAACATGATTGAAGATAACTTTCGCTTCAAAAGACCATCTCAACGCTAAGCCCCTTCTGTCAGTGTCTTCTTTGATGTATTGATGTAGAGCACTGCATCAACAGACAAACTATTGTCACTGCCATTGCCAACAACAAAATATCAATGAAGACATAATTGTCTTAACTATCAATTACCGTTATTTCCCCAAATAAAAGCATCACCATATTTATTTTTTAGCTGACCATTAATATATTCTTCTGTTTGCTACATGGCTATATTCACATACCCATCTAGACAGGCTAAAATACCTGCACAAGAACATGAACTGCATTAAAATGGGCCTTCCTGTTTTAATTTACGAAAGCAAGCAGGGTTAACTATCTAAGGCATGTCACAAATTTTTAGAATGACACCAGTACCCAAACTAAAAAGTAGTCAAGGACTCAAGGCTACCAAGGGGGCAAAACGGGAAGCCAAGAACTGTACAGCCATCAGTTGCATGATTTTCAATTTGGCATCAACTTCACACCTCTTTATAAAATAACCACATTATGAAGTCCATATAGCACTGTTAACACAATGTATTAAGCCACATACATTTGGTTTCTTTCAGTATAATGTGATGGAAAGAAAATAAAAAACAAACACACACAATGGGTAGTTATGTCTTCCTAAAATTGCTCATGACTTTCAAGTGAGAAGGAATGAAAATCTCATTACCAGCAATGAACTTCCACCATCATAGAAACCATGGACACTGACACCGGTACGGATACAAACACGTGAGGACACGGACAAGGCAGGGTTACGGCAAAAAATATATTTCTTATATGTTTTATTTGCTATGTATAGGAATGTAACCTCCACAAAACGTCAAAATGGAAAGAAAAAAAGAAAAAGAGATACCAATCAACATGAAAAACATAATAAAAAAGAATTTACAACTCAAACTTCCAATGCGTTTCATGTGCATTTAAGTGAGGAATACATGTCTCTGGTGTGTCCTTGGTGTATCCATTGAAAAATAAATATGCAAAAATTTAGGACACGTCAATTGGCGTGTCCAAGACGTGTCCCAGAGTGTCCAAGACGTATGTGTTCGAGACGTGTCCAACATGGATACGACATAATCTTAGAAGTGTCCATGCTTTCTAGCCACCATCAATGTCGTTCAAGTGTTTGTAGTAGTTAGGAATGAAAAATGCTAAAAGAATACAATTTATAAATATCGTGACCACACCTTTCTTTTTCTACTTATATAGTCCAAGAATGTGGATTCCCATGAGAGTGTGAAAATGAGATTCCACTAGTTTGACAATGTCATTCCACACTAAAAGGATAACTTAGCATGACTTTCCATAGCTTAATGAACCCAACAAATGAACGAAAGACATAGAAATCACTTTCACATTCCACCTCACCATTCCTGCCACCTAAGGGTCATAAAAAGCCCATGGCCCAGCCCAGACTCAGTCCATCGGCCCAAGCCCGTAGTAGTACGGGCTGGGCTTGGGCTTGATTTTCAAGTCCATGGGTGGCCCGCGGTCTGACCCAAAAGTCCTACACGTGGTCCCAGCCTGAAAATTTGAACTTTTGAAACTAAAGTTACCTTTTTAAATTTTTGCCGTTGCTGCTTGTTGGTTTTGTTACCATTAATTTTGACCGTTGGTGTTCGGTGAACGTTGGAATGGAATGAAGACGGACTCTAACCATTTGATATTTTATTAAATCACAGTTTTGCCCCAGTATTTCAACCTTATTACAAATGTACCCTTCAACCAAACAACTACAAATTCTATTCAAACCATTCATCTCTCTCTCTCTCGCTCTCTCTCAATATGCTCTCAAAGCTTATTCTCAAGATCCAATTCTGTATTTATTTTTATCTTACATATTTGTATAAATTCTAATCTTGGTGGCTACAAGGTAACAACGTGACGCAGTGAGGAAACACAATTTGAAGCTCTTCATCTCCGACTCATCGTATTGGTCACATCAAGCATCTAACAGTTCTACATACTATAGCTGAAGCATGAAGGATTCAAGTAATATCTTGCAATTAATGTCTTACATATTGGATATTTGTTTAATTTAATCATTACTTGGTCGTTTAATTATCTACATTATTTATTTATTCACTCATATTCTAAAATGGCAAGTACAAATTTTCCACTAACCAGTGATGAGGAAAATGAATCAGTACAATAAATACAACATGAGTCAATAGGTAGTGAAGCAACTAATACTGAAACAGAACCATCTTCTATTGCTACATCATCTAAGACTAGAAAAACAACTTCAGCGGTTTGGAATTATTTTGACATAATAGTATTTAAAAAACTAGACAACAGAAAAGATATAAAAGCAAAATGTAAATTTTGTTCAGCATTTCTTAGTTGTGATCCATCATATAGAACTAGTCATTTGTTAAGCCATTACAAAAATAGGCATGAAAATAATAATCAAATAGATATTAAAATGCAAATGCAACTAAATACAAATACAAGTGAAAATTTAGGACTGTTTAATTATGATGAGCCACTTGCTCATGAAAAGGTTACTGATTATAAGGTTAGAGCCGAATTTCCTTTTACATTTGTTGGAAAACATGATTTTCCAACAAATGATACAAAGAGGATTTAATCCTCAATTTAAAGGGTTTTCATCATCAATGGCAAAGAGAGATATAATAAAGAGATATAATGAAAAAATTTCAAAAAAAAAAAAAATGCATCAACTTAAAAACTTATTTTGAAAATTATGAAGGAAAATTAACGTGTGATATGTGGACATCAGGCCAACACATGTACATTATATTGATAGTGATTGGAATTTACATAAAACAAATACTTAGCTTTTAAAATGGTTGAAATTCCACGTGCTGGTATGATTGTTATTATTGATAAACTTCAAAGATGGGGTTGAAAAGATAAAATATTTTCAATCACAGTTGATAATTTTATTATTGATAAACTTCAAAGATGGAGTTTAAAAGATAAAATATTTTCTATCACATTCAATAATGCTTTAAATAATGATGTGGGTGAAGAATATCTTAAACATTATTTGAATTTACCTCTTTCTGGAGAATTATTTCAAATGCGTTGTTGTGCACATGTTTTAAATTTAATTGTACAATATGGTTTACATATTTTGTATGAATCAATTGATAACATAAGAACTAGTGTACGTAATATTAAAGAACCTTAAAGTACCTTAACTCAGACTTGCATTCATCTATATCTGTTCCCCTCATATTTGGGTTGCCTCCTGAAAACCCAATAAATAATGAGAAAATGTTAGATAGTAAGAAATTATATATAGTTCACCTTAGTTCATACAAATAATTTTAAAAAAGGAAAAAAAAAAAATCACAGATCAAAGAATTATTTGCAAATAAGTTTGTAAAGGAGAAGTTGTTTAGAGCCTAATGGCATGAGAATATTAATTACTAGATGATCGGACAATGTGAAACAGCACAAGGAGAAAGAAAAGAAAAACATAAAAAGATAAAACAAAACAAAACAAAAGAAGAAAAAACAGATAAGCAGCACCAAAAGATAACGAAATAATAACACTATCGTGCAAGGTAACGATGATGCTTCTGATCATTCTGCTAGATTTTGCATATCTCTTGGAGTGACGGTATGTCACACATCATTTTGCAATTCAAGCTTAAATTAAACAAATTTCATCACTGATTCTGTAGAAAAGATTTTGGAGTTTAGACAATAGATTCTCTTTTCTAGGACACAATAATTTGACATACAAACCTAATACATACTGATGATACAACATCCTAGTGAAAATATTAAAAAACCAAGTACGCTAGATGACCAAAATAGGGAAGTTCTGTGAAAGTGATTAACAATCAGACTGTTGTACATATGCAGGTGATGTAGTAAGTTTCAAACAATAAGGTGACCACTTCAACCACGTCCTATGTGATTTAAGAAAATTGGACATCCCACAGAACTGCACATATATGATGAATCACACATTTTAGACTAAAGGTGTCAAGCCTATCGTCCATAGACTCCATACTATAAGCTGTCAAGAGCAAAGAAAAGCTCCTAAAATCACATAAAACCATCAGGTAGTTGGTCATGCTTTTAATTAACTGATAGAAGAAGGCCCTCTGGCACTCTTTGTGTGTGTGTGTGTGTGTGTGTGAGAGAGAGAGAGAGAGAGAGAGAGCTGATTTGGTCTAAAAGCTTTTGTAGTTTACTATTGAGCTAGGGATCGGCAATTGTTGCTAACAGGGCAAAACCAGTCAAGGATACAGATAAAACGATTATAAAGACAGACAAATTACTCAATGGCTGATTCAGAAGAGACACTGCAACTTACTAGAAGAGCCATTGTCTCTGGATATAGCTGGAACCCCTGCCATCTCCTGCAATTGTCTGTTTATCTCCTTGGTATATGGCTCTTTATGTCAAAAGGGATGTGAAAAACCTCCAATTTTTTATGAATTGACAAGGCTAGTGGTGTGGTCAGGCCTCCAGATTGAGGTGATGGTTGGAAGGTGGATGTTAACACGACTACTCGTACCACTAAAGCTTTCAGCTCATGTGTATCTACTCTCTAACCGAGGTTAGCTGGAGAAGGCAGTCCATGAAAATTATGTGCTTGGATTAGGTTCACAATGTGAGATCCCAAAAGTGACTAATGCGTAAGTATCCTGCACACATCAAAAAAAGGAATTGAGCGCCAAACATGAGTAAAGACATCCCAATAAGTACAAAAACTTGGTCTCTAACTTGCAGAACATGAAATTTTGTATGAGTTGGCTATGAACTGCACATAGAAAAGCATCAACTCAATATTTGTTTATGAGAGAATGAAGTTAAGCATGCACACCTTGAAATATTTATGGAATCATATCCTTGCTAGAAAATGCACCCTGCAAGATGTCAAAAGGTCCAATTCCCCAAAGAGCAGAAGCTATATCTTTGATCTCACTTCATATTGATGTCTTCCTGCACAATTCTGATTCCCAGAACCAGAAATTTTATAGGGAAGAAAAAACAAGAAGAAGCTTTAGAAACTAATGAATTAGTTGCCACTAAAAACATAATTCTGTGAGCCTAAACCATCTGAATGAGATACAAAAGCAGCTTCTCTGTGATCAACTTGTATCTTAAATTGAACGAATTTTTGAAATTGTTATTAATGGTCTGTAGCCTATAGGAAATTTTGGATTTTAAAGGTTGGATTGCCTTTTTCAACAGAGTGTTCAGCTATAACCGTATTGCAAAGACATTTTTGATGACAGATTTACCGAACATATTTGATTAACTAGGCTAGCTAGAGGACCATAAGATTGAAAGTTCAGTGAATGCAATAAACAAATTAAAATGTCGTATATCCATCATGCCATGTAGTATGTCCAAACGGTAAGGCAATCACTTCAAACATGATTTTAGAAATTTGGACACCCTGCTAAGCTCTGACTACAAATCTGAAAAGGCTAGGTTCTTCTACGATATTAATCGATTCATGATCAAATCCCACTGATTAGTATAATTTAAATCTACCGGCTAGGAAGGCCTCGTAGAATACCGTTTAATGGTCTTACAAGTCATATGCATGGCTCAACTCAGGATTAACACAATCAATCAAACTCTAGTAATACTCAATTCTCACTAAAGGACAACTACGAAACGTAGCTGAAACAATTAAACTATAAAAAGTCCACGTTAAAAGAATCAAAGAATGTAATATTTTTGGATACACTAATTACCAAATCAATTAATAAAATTCCATAACAGAGGAGATTTAGGCCTTTTAACTCGACTGATAACACAGTTCCTGATTTCTTTTTCCAGATTAGTGTAAAAAAGACAGAGACGTGAATGCAGAAATAAGTGATCATGGTTTGGCCCTCCTTGCAAAAATTAAAAGTAATCGTGCCATTAAAGCGAGTTCAGAAATTGAGAGAAAAGGTGAAATTATCCACTTAAAAAGAAACAAACGCATATTAGAACAATAATTAAGCTGAGAAGAAACAAAAAAGACATATTCAACGGTCCTAGGAAAAATTCTGCAATGTAACTCATCCCAACTAAAATTTCTCGCACGAATAACAATCCAACTAATTGACCAAGTACAGAGGATGAAACTGCACACTGTTTGCCTTGATTAATACTTTAATAGAAACAGAAAAAAAAAATTAAAGATATAGAATTATTCATGAAGATGTATGTAGAGAGAAAGGGGTTTGAGCGAGTTTAGTTGTACGATAAAAGAACACGTGATTCTACTCATAGTAAAAAAATAAGCCACGAAAGAAAAGAAAAAACAAAAGCATATATAAAAAACAGACGAACAAATAACATATGAACAAAAATAAAATAAATAAATGAATAAGAGGTAAATAAATTGAGATAAGAGAGAAGGCATAAGGATTTACGTACTGATTTTGAATAGCTTGCTTCAATCTTTAAGTTGAATGTACTCCTCATTAATAAACTTCAAAGATGAGGTTTAAAAGACTAAATATTTTCAATCACAGTTGATAATTTTATTATTGATAAACTTCAAAGATGGAGTTTAAAAGATAAAATATTTTCTATTACATTCGATAATGCTTTAAATATTGACGTGAGTGAAGAATATCTTAAACATTATTTGAATTTACCTCTTTCTAGAGAATTATTTCAAATGCATTGTTGTGCACATGTTTTAAATTTAATTGTACAATATGATTTACATATTTTGTATGAATCAATTGATAACATAAGAACTAGTGTACCTAATATTAATTCTTCTCCTGTTAGGTATGAACTTTATTAAAAACGTTGTGCATCTGTAAGTTTGAGAAGCAAAATATAAACGTTGATGTACCTTATAGATGGAATGCTACTTATGACCATTTGAAATTAACATTAAAACAAAGACGTGCTTTGGATTTATAATGTGTGGAATTATTGCAAAATTTTCGCCATTGTTCTGTACAACCCCCTTCTGACTATGATTGGACTGTTGTGCTCATGTTATAAAAAAAAAAAATTTAGAAGTTTTTGACAATTCAACTAAAACTTTTCGTGGTATTTATTATCCAACTCCTTGTAAAGTATTCAATTGACTAATATTTGTTTTGTATTTAATAATTATAGAACTCTAGAAACATTTGATGATGTGTTACATGCAATGACACTAAAATATGAAAAATATTGGGAAAATGTACAACTTATTTTTGGTATGACTATTGTGATGGATCCTAGGTATAAATTTGAATTTGTAGATAGTTGTACAGAAGTTATTTATGTAAATAAGAGGGACAAAATCAAAGAATGGATATCATTGTTAAAAAAAGCCCTATTTGACTTATACAAATATTAAAAAATATCATTGGTCAAAATTGATCATCTACATCTACTCCTGCAAGGGACTCTTCATCTTTTGCATTGTCCTCAGCAGGAGGAGCTTTAGAAAATTTTAAGAGTAGAAGAGTGCAAACAAGTTCTATATCCTCTAATTCAAAATTGCAATACTATTTTGATCAACCCATACTCAATGTTGAAGAAGATGGTGATTTTAATCTTTTAGGCTAGTAGAAAACACAAGAACCTAATTTTCCTGTGCTTTCCGCCATGGCCCGTGACTAGGAAGCACGGATACTCCTTTGGAGGCAACGTACTGGTGTCGGACACTCTAAAGACACAGACATGCATGTGGCACATGTCGGACATGCAATATGGCGTGTCTAATTTTTTATTATTATTTCTTACTTCGGACATAGTTTGGACATACGTGTCTTGTTTTGGACATGCTAGGGACACGGAGGAGGTGCAAGTGTAATTGTGAAAAGAAAAAAAGTGGGGGGCACTTTGTAATTATGAAAACTTGAATTCTCTTTTAAATAAAAACAAAAACCTCATCAAACGAGGAAACAGAAAGCGAGAGATGAGAGAAACTTAA
>CM065387.1:43477500-43492500 GCA_033060915.1 Euryodendron excelsum | reverse complement strand
TTCTTTTTTACAAGCAAAGACGTATAACAAATGGGAGGTGGTATTATGAGCATATTTCACATGCTCTTGCACTATTCCATAGGTTCTTGCAAATATTGATACTGCATTTTCTCAAACATTATGAGGGTTTTGAGTGATGCAGTGGTTCTTTCACCATCCTACTTCCTTTAAAGAAGTTCATTGCTTACCAAAGAATCTAACATAATATTTTGCAAGCAGAGGTTAAAGTGGCAAGTTACATTCAGACAAAATAGCAAATGTCAAATTCTGTCTGCAGGCAACAAGCTTAATTTGCCTAAAGACTCGCATCCATTGCAGTGCTGCCAAGAAAAGGATGTAATAGGGACAGCAGTAGGAACTCATTACCATCCCATAACACAGTATATTGATTCAGGATTTGATAGGACATGGTATTCTTCTCTGTATACATATCTAGGGGCAGGGGGGTGGGGTGGTGTGTGTGTGTGTATAAATAGAGAGGGTGAACAACCAACCGAGAGAGAGAGAGAGAGATTTGTAAGTAGAAACAAATCTTAAATAAGGGCATGGATGCAAGGGTAGTTATGCCATTTTCTTGTAATCCCTATATAATTTAAGCCCTTTTTTTTTTAATAAGTAAATGTAAGCCCTAACTAGGATGAGGTTTTTCTTAACAAGTTTCATGTTATTAGAGCCATGCCCAGACATGCTCACTATCTTGAGTAATGTTCATTTAATTTCTTTAGCTACAATGTCGAAAATTCCTTCTCCATTTTGTTCTTCAGCTATCTTTATCTTAATCAACAACCCTCCTTCCTTGGGAAGCCGTCTTTGCTATCTTTTCTTGCACTCTAAATCTTCCAACAAACAATCTACTAACCTCCATCCATAATCTGCAATCTATTATTTATTATAAAACTACCATTTCTCATTGTCATCAATCCTTCCCTTAGACCTTTCCCATATCAAGTAGTGTAAATCATCTCACTCAAAATGGATTTTGAAAGGCACTTTCTATGGTGTGATAATTCAACCTGATAATTATGTCCAACAATTTAGTCGGACATGTCAATAGATCTATTGAAGCGTTGCCTACAGATATCATCAATAAAGACGAGCAAAACCTTGTTTGTAGTCAAAAGTAGAATTAATAGTTAAAGATGGACCAATTTGTGATCTCTTGCTTAAAAGCAACAATTTGATCTAAAATAGTGATGCAAGCCATCAAAAGCTCAAGAAAAATAAGTTTTAAGAAGCAGAAAATTTTGAAAATTGGAATCCTTTCAAGGCAAGACCAATTGGAACCACGTATACACAAGTTTTTAGCTTCATTTAGTCTTATTCTATTATCATATACATTAGTTATTATAATCAGTCAGTTACTTATACGTCTTCTAGTATCTCATGTTTCAACTGGTCAGAGGGTATTTTAATACTTTTTAGAATTTTGAAACATGAGTAGGAATTTTTGCCCATACAAAGTACAGGTCTAAAAGTTATGTCAACAAATCTTTACATGTGTTATGTTGAATTTAGACAGATTTTAGAAGTCAGTCTTAGTTTCGTAATTGGAAATCTAGGTTCTATTAGATCTAGGCATTTATGGAACACTATAAAGAGCAATGTAATGGTTCTAATTTAAGGGAGAACACGACTAAAAGAATTTTATGAAGCTTCTAAACCTCACTTGTGAACTGTGTGATGCAATTCTAACCCTAGGCATGATGTCCATGGAATATAGGTGTGACGCCTATAACTTTAGACACGTTTAGCATTTAAAACTCCAAGTTTCTTTTTTCAATTTTCCATCCCTTAATTATCCTATTTGCAATCCTTAAACATTTCGCTTGCAAAGTATACAAACCGGTGAATTCCCTGTTCTCAAGTGTTCACAGCTCCCAGAAGAGCCCTTTTACCCTTTCTTTTTGCTTGCAAAATATTACCCTTTTGTTACCACTATAGAAAGCATAAAAAGGGCCGTATTTTACTGATCTACAAGCCACTAAAACCAACTATGATCACCTCCCAAAAATCTACTTTTACCATTACCCTAGGCCTACATCAAGTAGTGGCCTAGAGTTAGGTCAATGACATTTAAGAAAGATTTGGAAACACTATCCCAGCAACAATCTCAAGCTCCTATTGATATCTTGCGAGATGAAAATCATAATCTCCAAAAAGAATCCCTCACTATTGAAGAATATATTGCTCAAATCAGTATTATAACACAAGCTAGCTTCCACTAATCATCTTGTTCTAAAATCCAGGTTGGTGACTCGAACTCTACAAAGCACATTGAAGTCCCTTATTCTTTTGCCCGTCACTTGGTCAGCCGTTGTTTTCTCTCTGTTTCCCTTTTCCTCGGTCTTCTAGTCAACTAGTTGGTATTTTCGCCAAATGACTTCCAACAACATTTATTTTCTATTCTTTTTGGGACAAGCAACTATGAACTCCAACCCAATAACTTAAGGGGATGTGAATCATCTTTGTAATTGTTTAACTGTTATGGTATTTAAAATCATTTACATACACATTTGTACTAATCTGGTTATTTGCTGACATTTTATCCTATATAATGCAATGAACACACCCTAAGACTTTTCTCAACAAATCTTAAAGATGCTTCAACCATAAGCAAGAGAGGAGAGATGATGATGTTTGATGCAGAGCTTCAACCTTATGAGATTGGCAGTATTTTGCTTTCTATCACTACATTTCTACAAGCATCTGATCCATTATTCTGGGGTTCCCTACTAATAATTTGATAATAATTTTCCAAAGAATCGTGATGTCACCACAAGATGGTGGATGATGTATGCGATAACGAGGGCAAGGTGCCATGGTGTAGAGACCATGAAACTATATGGAGAGGTAGCAAGTAACCAAGTGACACCCTAAAGATAAAGTCTATATGTCCTAATGGTAGTTTAGGAATCTACGAACCAAACCTAACCAATTGCAAGTGGAGCATGACTAACAGAGGGGATGCACCCCCTACTCTGAACCTAACTTGGATGCAACCCCTCTCCCCCATACCATCCCAAACCTAGTTAAGACCTTGCCAACAATTGCTTTCATATACACTGGACCATCCAATAACCAAATTATTCAGATACATTTCCTTTCCTAGTTGAAATGTGACTATATATATGATGAATTTGATGACAGAACACCACAAAAAACCAAATTTCCACACACACATGCATGACAAAGTCACAAGCATACATCCACACACCCACAATGTTTCTCCACAAATCTCAGTTTGCAAGTGGAGCATGACTAACAGAACACATTTTATTCCTAAGATGCTATTGAACAAGTGTTCTAAGAGCATGTGGTGACCTACATAATCAGAAAAGGGCCATAAAATCTGTGATAAGAAACAAAAATTGACAAAAATGGATGGGTGAGGCTAGAATGAAGTGACTGACCTCGATAATTAACAGCAGAATTCAATTTAACAACAACAGGTCACCCACGAATCGATTTGAGAAAATCTAAAAGAGTTTTTGTGGTTGTTGATCCTTTCTCTCTTGTTCCACTCATCTCTTCTGTCCCAAAACTGCAACTCGTTTATCAGATGATAGAATTTTAAACAACATATAATGCGAGTAACCCAAGAACAACAGAAGTACAATTGGAAAGTATTAATAAGCACAACGAACAAAATAAAATATGAACAAGATTTGTGATCCTTACAAGAGTATCATAGAACAAAAAAGTATATATGTCAGCAGATAAGTGGGTCAACATAGCTATAAGGGAAAGTAATGCTCTTTATTCTCAGGCCTTGAAGTACAAACAAACTCTTGCACAGATATGCAACTTCAAGCGATTATGTTGTGTTAGATAATCTAAGCACAACAACCACTTAATTAAGCTCGAATACTTGAGTCCTCCATAAAAAGCATGCAAAACCTTTTTTTCTTTTTTTGTGGTAGGTAAACAACTTTTATAAAAGAAAAACACCTAATCAGAGGCACAACCTTGTACACAAGCTGTAAACAAAAACAAAAAGTAATCGAGCACTAAAGAGATCTTCCATGAAATCAATCAAAGCATAAGAAGACTGACACAAATCTCCTTGTACCCAAAAATGAGGGCTACGCAACAAGACTAACTTAAGACTATGAAATGGTAATCCTATATTGTCAAACGTATACCTATTACGTTCTTCCAAATACACCACATCAAGCACAAAGGAGCCACTTACCAAACCTTCTTGATTCTCTTTACATAACAACCACTAGCCCAACATTCCAGCAGATGGATCACCAATCTTGGCATCGCCCAACTTGTACCAAAAAAAGAGCAAACAAAAATCCACAAATCCCAAGCAACCGTACAATGCAACAACAAGTGATTAACTATTTCCTCCGCCTTCTAAAGCCCCCAAAACCTTTAAACCATGCACACAATCCACATCGCATTAATTCTTATAGAACAATATGGTTAGGTTACCTAACACCGTTATTTCTCCCAATCCTTGATATGCTATAACCCTGCCAAAGTCAACGTTATACCAAATTTCAATGGGCACCATAAAAAGCAGATAAAAATAGTCATAAGTTGACTATACCGTACTTCTTCTACAGACTTTACAGAGAAATGTAATGGTGACGAACAACATAACGAATAAGAATCAATAAAACCGACATAGCAGAATTTTCATATCGAGTTGTATTACTCACTAGAGAACTCCACAGACAATTTTGTGTCTATGGATCATAAAAGTTTGCCCGTTTGGTTCCATTTCTTGCAAGAGGAATAGTTTACTGATACTCTATAAAACACAAATCACTTAATACAACTATATCATAGATGTAGGCACATATATAAATACTTTATGTTTTCCAACTGGACAACAGAAGTGGAAATAAATTCTGAGGCTTTGCCAGATTTTATTATTATTTATTTTTTTTGGAAAATAAATAAAGTGTGTGTGTATATATATATATATATATAAGATGAACACTCCAAAAGAAAGGGCATAATCCACTTACAACTACTGTACAAATTCCCAAAATATCTACAAATGAAGAGAAACAAAAAAGAACAAACTCACTCATCCAATGAAACAGGGAAATGAGACTAATTCTCTGTAAACAATGGATCGGAAGCTCAACGCCTTCATACACTGCGATTTTTCTCTCACAAAATGCACCGCATGACGCTTCTCCCTTTGCCTTGACCAACCATATCCCCCCAACAAGCTAATAAGGGAGAGGGTAACAATTTTTATTAAAACCCTAATGTTCTTTTCTCTTACTCAAATTGCACATACGCACGCAGAGATGCTATGATAGAACGATGAAACAAAAAATCTAACAAAACATCAGGATTATGAATACAATAAATCATACTATATACAAATGCATTAACACAACCTGTACATACATACATATATATAGACAGATCGAGAGATAGAAACTTGCGTAGGGATCGAACAATTGAAATGCCAAGTTGCAGACTTTTAAATCCCAACAACCAAAGAAAACTTGGGGAGAGATGGTAATCGTCGATAATTGAAATTTGAAACGTTAATTTTTGAACCCTAGCCACTAGTGCTATGCATAAGTGCGACAAATAGTCTGGTTCACAATCACATAGTGGTTGGTGGGTCGAACCAGGTTCCGGTTCAAGCAATTCCTCCTTAATTGTTTGATGCATAACGGTCTAAGGGGACGTTCCAAATTCCAAACAGTTCAAGGGAGAGTTCACAATGTTCGTGTGCTACTACACCCAAATACTCGATCTACTACATTGTGTTCTATATTATACTAGCGTTGACTTGTGCAATGCACGAAATTTTTATAAGATGAAAATTTAATAATTCAATACTATATTGAGAACACATTAATCATAGAATTAGGAATAACATTTGCATCTAAAAATGCGAAATTAAAATCCATTCCTAAAATCCGTCCATAATTCCAAAAAGATCACATTCCTAAAATCTCCCTCATTTCATTGGAATCCATTTCTAAAAGCACTCCATATTTCTGAAAGATCACATTCCTAAAATACTTTCTTAATTTCACTTATGCCTCTATGCGAAAACAAAAGAAGCCATTTTTTCTATAATAGATAAGTTTATTCAAATATATTCTAGTAAGATTTGATTATGGCACCTTACTCAAATATATGCACGGAATTTATATTCCATACTTGTATCCTTTCTTAAAGGAATATATTAGGCCAATTTTGGGTTCTTTTAATTTTTCAACTAAAGAGAGATTTAAGGAATAAAATCTTTACCAAACTTAGTGTGAACTGTCACTAATCTAATTATATTGCCTCAATTGGGTTTAAAAAAATGCAATCCAATTTTAAAATGTGTAAATCTAATATCTTTACGTGATCCTCTTAAACAAAAAAAGGAAGAGGTTTTCATTAAATTTTGTTCATACACTCTTTGACCTTGAAAAACTAATCTCATTTAGTAAGATGTCATAACTGTAATTTATAATTTCATTTCCTTTCTTTGTTTTTATTTATGTGGTCAAGAATGTCAAATAACTTCGCTATAGCCAAACAACTCCTCTTTTTGGGTGATACTGCAACAAAACCCTCAGCCCTCTCATCTCTCTTTTATTTTTTTATTTTTTCCCCTTCTTGCATGTTTTCCTGTAGAGATTCGTACCTATGCACTTTTCCAACCTTAAAGAACAAACTATGTCCCTCTCCTCTGATATCAAAACCCATTGTGTGCCCTCCTTTTTATTAACTTTTTTCCTTTCTACTTATTTTTGTTTAGTGGTGTAGAAGAACAAATTTAGAGAATCACGAAAACATGGAAAACAAAGTTAAAATCTGTTTCCCAATTCAGAAGTGAAGAAGAACTAAAACCAGACATAGATTTATAATCTTTTGAGTTTATCCATTACATCAAAAAGAAAGAAAAAAAAAACGAAGTGAAACTTCTCTATTCATTTTCTTACATTTTCATAGCAATCAAACTAATGGTAAAAAAATTCATTAAAGGATAACAATTACCCATGATAAAAGACAGCACCACATGTAAAGATTAAGCCATTATTTTTTGGGTTTGTCAATGATAGGGGCAGAATAACCCCAACGCAAACTAACCAAAAGCCAAGTTAACCACTCCTGCGGCAAATCTGAATGTTGTCCTTCCAAGCGAACCTGCATGCACCAACTAAATTTCGCGTGCTCCCAAGCCAACTCGGTAATGACATGACATTTTTCACCAGCGCTTCGGTCTTAAGTGTTCTCATAAACCATGAAATACAAAATACAAAGATTTTAATCTAAAAATGAAAGAAAAACAACAATTAAAAAAGTGAAAAATCTCTTCTTTCTCAAGTGTTCTTATAAGCCATGAAACATAAAATACAAATATTTTAATACAAAAATTACAGAAAAACAACAATTAAAAAAGTGAATATTAACATCTGTTTAACTTTTTCACCATCGCTTCGGGTCCCAAGTGTTCTTATAGGCCATGAAACATAAGATATAAAGATTTTAATACAAAAATGACAGGAAAAACAACAATTAAAAAAAGTGAAAAATCTCACCTTGCTTTGGATGTAAAAAATGAGAGAAAACACAAACAAATAGATATATAGAGAGAGTATGTAGATTCATAGAGATTTTGAGAATCAAATCTTGTTAGTGAGAGATTTTTTCAATAATTTTTCGACAATCTAGCTATTTCCTTTTGTGTGTGTGTGTGTGTGTGTGTGTGTGTGTGTGTTTCCTTGTTAGAATTTCATTCCTTTAATTATTTTCTTTGATTAATTATTTTTTTGGTTTTTTCGTACTTTATAAAAGAGGAAGAGAGAAGCCTGATTGGTTGAAAGAGTTAAGTGTGCCACGTGTCATCATAGTTTTTTAGGATTTTTAGAAAACTAGAGATTGATTTTTAAAGGCTTTACAAACTACTACTACATTTGCATATAGTATAGTATAGATACTATATATATATATATATACACACTAGTAGTCAACTCGTGCTACATGAAACATAGAGAATGAATTTAAAATTTTTAAATAAAAATAAAGAATAAATATTATGTTCTTAAACTTTATACTACTAAACAGTAAATTACTCTTATTATTTAAAGCTGAAAATTTATCCAAATCTATGCATCTATATCATAAACAATTCTTCGCAAAATAGTTATAACATTCACCATAAAGTTACCAAAAAACATCAAATTACATTAGACTCACATAATTAAAATATTTGCAATACTTGTTTTTTCTTTATTATTCATAGCATATTTTAAAGTTTTGTTCTATTTTGATTAAATATTTTTTAAAATAGAATATTCTAAAGGTATTAAAAGTATATAAAAAAGAAAAATTTAAAAGTCTTTTCATATTAACATAGGTAGAATTAAAAAAATTGTCTGTGAGTTCCTTTCGATTATTGCGGTCATACAACTAAATCCTATTCAATAATTTAAAATATATAATTTACACTTTAATGAGAAAAAAATTATATAGTAAATTAAGTTTCATTGGAGCTTGCCAAAATTTTAATTTTTTTATTTTTATTTCTTTTAAGCATATTTAAAGAGATGTGATTGATGAGTATTTACAACAAAATAACAAATTTGTCAATAATAAGAGATTTCTATAAATAACAAAAGAATAAATGATACATGATTAATAATTTCTGACATGTGTACTTCCTATGATAGAAATTTAAAATTACTTTTTATTTTCATTAAATTTTTTTGTGAAGGAGCATATTTGAAGGAATTTTAATAAATTTATCATATTGATTAAAATTCAAAACAAAAAGAAATATAAAGTAAGGGCAATAAGTTAGAAAGTTGAATTAAGATTTTTAGCATTAAAAACATCATTACTGACTGTTATAATATATAATATAGATTTATGGTTATGAAATTTTTAAGAAATTAAGATTGAAAATGAAATTTTAAATATTATTTATTTCGTTTGTAAATTACTTTTTTAACTAATCATAGAAGCTACAAGATTAAACATTTTGAAATAGGGATAAAAAATTAAAAAATTAAGAAAAACAGTTAAATATTTCAACTTCAATGGTCTCATAACCAATTGCAATAATATATACTATAGATTTATTTGTATTTGTCTTTCTAAAAATATAAATTATAAAGGATTTGAGTGGAAAATTCTAAAGTTTTGGATCTAAGCTAGAAATTTTCAAAATTATAATAAAAGAATTTAACAAAATTCAAAATAATAATCCTAACGTTATTTTTAAATTTAAGGAGATTTTTAAAATTATAAAAGAGGAATTTGGGGAAATTTAAAACAACAATTTTTAGTTTTAAAAAAATTAACATAGAGAATAAATTTAAATTTTTAAATAAAAATAAAGAATTGTTATTATCTTTTTACTTTATACTACTAATATGAGTTTTACTAAACAATAAATTACAACTATTACTTAAAGTTAAAAATTTTTCTAAATCTATGCATCTATATTATAAAAAATTATTCTCAAAATAATTGTAACATTCACTACCAAGTGTACCTGAAAACATCAAATTACATAAGTCACACAATTAAAATATTTGAAATACTTATTGTTTTTTATTATATATAGCATACTTCAAAAAAAATTTAATATATACTATAGATTTATTTATATTTGTTTTTCTAAAAATAAAAGAATTTAAGGAAATTCAAAATAATAATCATAATTTTATTTTTAAATTTAAGGAGTTTCTAAAATTATAAAAGACGAATTTAAGGAAATTTAAAATAACAATTCTAAGTTTTTAAAAAATTAAGAAAAAAACTTTCTAAAATTATAAATGATAGATAAAATTTTCAAATTAACATAAGATTACCTAAGTTTGTGCAAAGATTTACTAATCATTAATAGAAAGTAAAAGTTTCTATAATTTATTATATAGATGCAAATGTAGTGGGAGGTTCCCAAACCTTCAAAAATTCATTTCTCAATTCTCAAAAATCCTAAAATACTAGAAAGCCACGTGGCACACCAAACTCCTTCAACTAATCAGACTCCTCTCTCCCTATCTAATAAAGGAAAACAAAATAAAATAAAATAATAATTAAACAAAAAATTAATTATAGTAAATAATTAAAGGAGTTAAATAATAAAAAATAAATGAAACAAAATCTACAAATTTATACTATATAATTCCTCGTCTTTAACTCTAAATCCTAAGATCTCTCACTAATTAGAGTATGATTCCTAAAATCTCTCTATACCAAAAATGCTAACAAATATATCTTTCACTCTCTTTCTCTCTCCCTCTATCGATTCTCTCTTTCTTCATCCCCTTTTCGGCCTCCACCACCACCAACACCACCGACTACCACCTTTACTAGGCCATTACCTTTGTTCCTTTTGCCAAAGGAAACCCTCCTTGGCATTGCTGTCGGCACGCATTCAAGTTAATTTCAGGACTTATTCATCTATCGTACGTTTTTTTTTAATAAGCAACCCAACACAGGCAGACACAACAAATTGTTATCCATACATGCTGCTCCTCGGCCCGTTGATGGACCACCTTATCAATTAGTTTGCCTGTCCATATGGTTAGAAGTTTTGATCTTGGAGCTTTTGATGTGCATGCAGTGAATTTGATTTTATTATTTTTCTTCTTTCTTCCGCACGAATATAGCACCATGTGTAGTAGAAACTCGAAAGGTGAGTTACAGCAAACCCACCACTGCCTTTGCAATCCAAGTAAGAAAATCATTTCTTTTCCCTTTCTTCTTCTTAATTTATTCTCCTCATTTTTTTCTCTATTACATTTCTAACTAAAATCTATTGATTTGACTTTTAATCTCTCTTCTAAAAACTAAATCCATGTGACCAGCAAAGTACAACACTCGGACACGAATTTAAGCACACAATACAATCAACCACCATTACATATATTAGAGAATAATTTATATATGTAAAGTAATTTGTTTTTTTTTTTCAACTACATCTATAGCTTACGAAATCGTTAGGAAACAACAATCATTGATTGGTTAAGCAATTCAATTCTACTAAAATCTCTTTCTAAGTTGCCATAATATTCATAAAACGAAAACATGTGTGTCTCAAGGAAGGATCCCACCATGATCCCATTCCAAAATCAAATATAATTGTATCATTTGTATTTTATGAAATTGTTTTCTAATTTTTTTTATTTTTCATTTTAGTTTGGTTGTTTTTAGTCTCTGTCTCTCTCTGTAATTTTTTGATCATCATATACGGCACATGTTCTCTTTGCAGCAAATATTAATGGCGACTGTTTTTAGAAAACAAGACTTTGTTTTTATTTTCTTATATTTTGGTATCCCTAAAATATCTCTTTTGAGATTCAACAAATACTCTTGTATTGAAAATGTTCTTGAGCCAATTTAATCCTATGTTGATGAGCATTATCTATATGCACATATCTTGCCAAGTATTTAAAGTTTGGAAGTGTTTTGCCTTAGCAAGTACTCTCTATACAATAAATTAGCATTTGATAGTCGATATCTAATTGGCCATATCTAGGAATCTAAAAATCATAGTTTTGGAAATAACTATACGTGATTTGGGAGCCTTATTAAGATCTGATGTAAATTGTAATCATGAGGTTACTCTATATAAATTCAATTTATTGTAAAGTTTACTAAAAATAAATTAGAAACAAATGTTATGTTTCTCCTTTTATTTCACTTGAAATGATTAGCAAACTAAACCAGCCGTGAAATCATCCAGTTACTGTATATAGTACATGAAGCTACAAATCCAACATCAGAAACAAAGCCATTGTAGAAAGGTTTTGAAACTTCATTTGTCAAAATAAAATCCCATTTGATCAACAAAAAAAAAGCAAACAATAAATCATGGATGTAAGGATCATCAGAAAGTGAAAATAGAATTACACGTGCCCAGTCATCTTCTTCAACTATATCTCTAAATGCTATATTTCTCACTAAAATCTCTCCCTCAAAATCATACCATTCATACTTAAAATTGTACACCAATCATCCTTTATATCATAAAGGAGTTCAGTAACATCTTTGCCCCAAAAACTCATTCCAATTTGTAGCTTATAATAAAATTACGTTCCTATTGACTAAAAATAAACGAAACAAACTCCAGACTTTCCAGAATGAACACAAAAAATAAAAATAAGATCTAACACTTCACATAATGAAATTTACATAGTTGGTGAACTTTTTAAAAGCACTCCCTACTGGTCAAAATATCTTTCTAATATTTTTTTAAAAAAATCTTCGACTTATTTGACTTTCCAAAATTACTCCGCATAATTTAAATATATTATCTATTGCATAGGAGAGTTTTCACATACTTTAACTTCCCAATCACTCCCAAGATTTTTTACGCAATCACTTCCTAATTTTTTGGCTTTTTTTTGTTGGTTTACTATTCTACTCCTCTTTTTATCTCCCTTTCTTAAACCTTCCCTACTTTAGAATTGGCATCTTCATTCCCTACAAAAAAAAAAGTATAAGTTTTCTAAATGAAAAGAAATTGAAAAAAAAAGGTATTGATAATATACAAGTTTATTGCTTTACTTGATTGTTGATGTGTTCAATCTTGGGATGTAATTCATCAAAATATTTGAGAGAAAGTCATTAGTAAAACTAAACTACAAAGAAGGTAGAGTACCTTAATACAATTGATATAATTACCACTTTTAATTTCTACACCACCTTATAATCTCAATCTGCACTTTTTCTATTGTCCCTTAGAATAATAATTAGTGTATGACGTTTATAATCATTTTAGGTTGGATAAATTCGTGCGCATCATCAATTATTATTTTTATGTCATATAAATTAAAGTGGCACAAGTTACTACTTTGGAACTACAAATTTTATGAATTTTGTGCATAGTGCGAGTTAACACTAGTTACAGAATATAAGAAGTAGTTTGGTGATAAATTTTACATAATTACTTTTGCATGTGTTAAATGTAAACAGGATAAAGTTTCTATTATGGAATAAAATATTGGGTACAATAGTGGTACCACATCATCATACTGATGTGGTACAATATTCAATAATACATAAGCATTTGTGTATTTGGAATCCTAATCATCTTGTTTTAGACGAAAAAATTAAAATTTTAAATTAACCATTTATGATGATTAGGATTTAACGTGGTATCACTGTTGTACCTAATATTTTCTTCCACAACCATGCCGATGTGGTATAACATTCAATAATACATAATCATATATGTATTTGAAATCCTAATCATCTTGTTTTAGAAAAAAAATTAAAATTTTAAATTCACCATTTATGATGATCAGGATTTAATTGTTTATGTGGCTCTAATTTTTTGGTTTATTGTATTACGTCAATATGATGATGTGGTACTACAGTTGTACCCAATATTTGGGTCATTTTTGTTAGAAAAAAAAGAAAAGAAAACCCCTTACCATAGTGTATGTGCTACACTATACCCAATCACTCTCTTTACAACTAACGTAATAGTAGGAGGTTACATAATCTGAAGAAATAGTTTGGTTGGGAGTATTAGATAATTACTCTTGCATATGTTAACTGTAAACTAGGCAAATTTCTTATTGTTGGTTATTTTTGTCAACAAAAAAAGCCTCACCAAAATGGAAGCTTCACCAAAAAGGTTTGTTTTACAATAGTATAGATAGATATATAGATAAAGTACTAGAAGAATGGCATGCGCTATGTCCGTGTGTTACATTATACTTAATTACTCTTTCTATCATTAATTTAGTAGTAGGTTGTTCCAGAATATGAAAAAGTGATTTTGTTGTAAGTTTTACATGATTACCTTTACATGTATTGAATGTAAACCAGTTAAATTTTTTGTTGTGTGTCATTTTGTCCCCAAAAAAAAAAGCCTCGCCAAAGTGGAGGCATGACCGAAGTGAAGGCTTCACCAAATAGGTTTACTTTATAATAGTAAGATATAGATATAGATTTCAAAAAACAAAAATCTGATACGAATTCGTTTGACAAATTTATTCTTAGAACATTTTTTAAAATTTGTTTATGAAACACTCAATTTTTAAGAAAAAATTTTAAATTATTTTTTAAATTCTCAAAAATTGATTTTTATTAAAGCAAATTATAGCAATATGCAAACGATGATATTCTTAAACTTTCATTGTCTGAAAACACTGAACAAAAAAAAAAAAAAAAAAAAAACAAAAACAAAAAATTAGAACAACAAAAATTTTAAAAACTATTCCAATGTTTTTAATTTCTTTCACAAAAAAAAATCGTAATTCCACCATTTGTAAAGGGAAATTCATAGATATGGAAAATATAGAACTTCTAATGTGGTAAACTTATCATTCTTCACGAAAATTACAAAGAAAAAGCTCTACTTTCCATAATTTAGTTGAACAAAATTTTGATGTGGAGAACATTTGTGTACTTGATACTAGTATTAAACCCGTGCTGTGCACGGATTATAAAATATATACTAAATATAAAATTTTAAAATAAATAAATAAATTAACAATTATATATGTTTGAATCTTACACCAATTATATGATTCATGTTAAACTATAATAATGAGTGTAGTCATGCAATTAATTGTAAAAGTGGATTGAGAAAAAAAAATCTCCAACTTATAATAAAAACCTAAGTTTTACTCTGAATATTTTAAAGTGTTTTTTTCTTTTAAAATTTTTGTTAAAGCGAGTAAATTTTAATTGTTTGTCATGGTCACATATTTTTATCTTAACTCTTCAAAATTGAAAAACTTTTAGTTTGACCTCTCCTCAACAAAGTTTTTAGGTTAAACTATATTACTTATGCGAGCAAAATGGCTTTGGTAGTAGAAATGTTACGTTTAGTTAAATAAAAATTTAATTTTTTCTAATTTAACAACTAGATTGATTAAATTTATAGTTCATATATTTAGGTAAATTTTTTATTGAGTGCATTTAATGGTATATATGTTAGGGATTTATACTAAAAGACATATTTTGTATAATGGATTTAGTATTTATTAATAAATTAGTTATTCTATTTTAATGCAAATCTGTGTGAGTAATGTTTGTATTGCATTATTTATT
>CM065387.1:43457500-43475000 GCA_033060915.1 Euryodendron excelsum | reverse complement strand
TGGGTGTGTAAAATTTTCTATTGTGTCATCTTCTTAAGTGATCATGCATAACATGAGAAAGGTGCACACAATATGAAAAATACAAATTTCAATCAATTTTTCAAATGAAAGACAGTAATGGTAGTTACAACGATTGGTTTTTGATCTTATAGAGACTAAAACAGAAAAAATAAAAAAAATAAAAAAAAAGGGATGCATTACTTGAAAAAATTTCTAATGTAACGTTGAAAACAATATATAGTGAGCAGAGACATATAGTTTACCTTAACTGTCTCAAATATAAAGCACCACAAATGGCACCTATCATTTCTCCTCCAACTGCAATGTTAGTTCAAGAAAATAATTGATTGTTAATAGTAACTGATTAGATTGGTTGTCTATGGCCGTAGCAGTGATTATCAAACTTTAGTTAATTCGAATGGACAGGAAGACAATGAGAATATTATAGTACTCATTTACGTAAATGTTGAATTCGAATCTTTAGTTAATTCTTAAAATGTTTGTTAAATTCGACCTTGCAATCTTTTCAGTTTGCTCGATAAAGTTGGGATATTTAATAGTGAATTGGTAATAATCCCATAATACAATTGATTTAATTTAAACCGTCATAATGGCTTCTTCTTTCGGAGAATTATTTTAAGTATTAGAACAAGTTGCAAAAAAAATTAAATGACGTACTAAGAAAAATTTTGAAGGACATTAAAAAATACATAAGTTAAAATTTTCCCTTCTCAACTATAGCATTTGTGAGAACATTCAATTTCACAATTGCAAATTTACTCTTACCAACAATTGTATACAAAATGACAATTTTAATCATATTTATTTGCACAATATGTGGCAACACAATCAAACATCCCAACTTTGACACTCTGAATGTAATGCATAAGTTCAAATTATTTTAGAACTCCTTTGAATGCAACTTTTTTTAGAGGAGTCTTTTATGATTTTAAGGTTACAACCAAATGAGATATCAAATGCAACCACTAATAGCGATCAGTCAGCTGAACCTACTAAACATGTGATCTCATATTCCATATATGAAGTTTACTTATTTATACTACTATAAAAAGTTAACATTAGGGTTTTGGTGAGAATATGTAACACTATTTAATTTTTAAAACTGTTCTAAAAAGTTTAACAAATTACTAATGTTGTGCACATCTTATCTGACTCACAAAGACAAAACAGTAAAGTATTAATGTAGATTTTGTAATCACTTACTATTCACTCTCTATTTTTTTTTTTTTTCCTATACTTACACAACCTGATCTCATCTAAGTAGTGATCCTTATTTTTTCTCCACACTTGCACAAATTGATTTCATCCGTGTAGTGATCTCTATTTTTTCTCTACACTTACATAAACTAATCTCATCCACGAGAAAATATTAGGTACCATGGTGGTACCACGTTAGCATGTGGTACCACATTATTATGCTGATGTGGTACAATGAATCAATAATGCATGACTACATACTCACGTAAATCTCAATTATTAGGAGTATTGTGTTTAAAATTTAAAATTTTATGCCTAAAATAAGATAATTAAGATTTTAAACACTTATATGATAATATATTATTGGTCCGTTGTATCACATCAACATGATAATATGATACACCGTGCTATCCAATATTTTCTCCTCATTGGCGCGGTTTTGCTATGGCTGCCTAATATGCCGTCGGTTCAGTCGATGACGTGGCCCTACTAAATTTGTCAAGTGACGTTAAGACCACCAATCTAATTATGTGCATCCCAGCTCATTGACTTTTCTCTCTTTTCTTAACTCTTTGGATTCTTTCCCTTCCTTTCTCTTCTCTATTCTTTCTCTCCTTGCTTCTCTCTTTGTTCAACTTCTTTTTTGTTGCCGTCGCATTTCTTCTTTATTATTTCTCTTTTTTTTTTTTCCATTGAGACTTGGAATATTTCTTGTCCATCTTCCAAAGATATTTATATATACATATAAATTTCTATATCTATACAGAGTCTTGAAAATATAGGTTTTCAATTAATTAATTTGACTGCATTTTGGACGACTGTAGCAAAACCTCCAGAAAGTGACCATGAATATGTATAAAAAAAAATTGAATCGATGAAAACCAGCCCAATCTGCCTCTATTTCTCTCTTATTCTCTATAATAACTCTAAATTTTCAAATCACAAACCTTAAATCGATACCTTTTCATAGCAAACAAATAAGTAAATTCTATACAAAGAAAAAATATTCTCATTTTAAATTTGGATTTTGATTTTGTAGAGCTAACTCTTTAATATGAAACAAAAGACGAGAAATAGTCAAAGACAGAGAGAGTTATGTATTAATATTTGAGAATGGCTAGCCACATTCGTAATTGGCCATGTGGCGGCCATCAATTGGCCAGTCGCTTGTGGCTAGCCATCCTCAATTATCTTTCTCATTTTTCAAGATAATTAAGAAGAGAAAAAAAGTCGAAATCTGAGCCTTTTAGTTGAGAAACGGTGAGATGCACATAATTAGGTTGGTGGTTTGCAAATTTTGACAGGATCACATCATCAATCGAACTGACTGTATATTAGGCAATCGTAACAAAATTTCCCCATGTAGTGGGAACACTCCTAGTATTCCATATATAAAGTTTATTTAGTTCGTGTAGATAGTATTCTATATATGAAATTTACATAATTTGTGTAGATAGTGACCCTACATAAACTCAAGAGAATAGTAAATATTTTTGTAGCAAATCTATACTATATATATATGCAAATGTAATGGGAGGCTCATAGACCTCCAAAAATCAATCCCTATTTTTCTAAAAATCTTAATTTTCTAAGAAGCCACGTGGCATACTTAGCTCATTAGACCAATCAGGCTCTTTTCTCCCTCTCTTATAAGGAAAGCAAAACAAAATAAAAAAATAATTAAACAAACAATTATTACTACAAAATAATTAAAGGAGTTAAATTCTAACAAGAAAACAAAAAGAAATAAAATAAAGGAAACAAAATCTTTGGCTGAAACAATCAACCAAACATGGAAAAAAAAACTATATATGACCATATATAACAAAATCTACAAATTACTTGCTGGACAAATCAATCAAATTTAATGATTGGTCGTCCCTCCCATCTTCCTCAAACAATTAAGGAACAAAAAGAAAATTTAAAATAAATTTAAAGATTCTTAAAATCTCTCAATGTCTTTCTCTAATTGCTACCTACAATAAATTCATTCCTAAAATTCCTACTTAACCCCGAATTTTGTGAAATCCCAATTGAATTTAAATCAAACCTAAATTCAAAATTTTGGATTTCTTATTACTTATGAAAAGCCCTATGTATCCTTTTTACACCTCATCCCAACTCTATCTCCGCCCTCACTCCCTAATCCATCCTCTCAGCCATTCCCTCTCTTGATCTCGCTGAATTTTTTTTTTTTTTTTTATAATAGTTTTTTGATCCCCTCTCACTCTAAATATTGGAGGTGTGTGTGTTTTATCTAGATGTTTCTCTCACTTTCACTTTCAGTTTACTACAAGGTGAGTTTTAGTTCTTCTTCTTCTTCTTCTTCTTCTTATAAAAATTGGTGTTTTTTGTCATCCAAGATTTGCTCACGCCTTTTAGATCAAGAGTAAGGTGAATTCTGTTAGTTTTTAATTTCTTTTTAATTTTTTCTATTGCTATTTGTTTTATGAATTATGTATGACTATTTTATGGTACTTTTGTATTTATTTTTTAAATGTGTATTACCTTTTTTCTTTTTCCATTAGCAAACACATCTAAGGTGAACTTACATATTTTATTAATTTAATGATGTACCCATTTCTACCCACCTCATAATTTTGATTTTTCAGTTCTTTTATTATTTTATTGATTTAGTGCTCAAGCATTAATCTATCCCTCCTCAATCGCCTATAAAAAGCACATTGTGTCATACAAATTAAGGGTATTTTCGTTCGTTTGCAAATTTAGCCACCAAGAACTTTCCTTCCACGTCGCGTGAAATTAAGTCTCTTTGTCTCTCTCTCTCTCTCTCTAATGTTTGTCATGGTGTACATGCCGGTTAAGATTGTAGTAATGGAGCTTATACATATATAGTTGAATAGCACATACGAACAATTGGGTAATTTGCATATTTTGTAATAAATTGCACCTTTTAATAATTCTTTTCCTAAGTTGCTAATTCTGAAGTTCTTGGAAATCTTTCAATTTGTCCTTATTTGATACCTTTTAACTCTTTCCTTAAGCCACCGGTTCGGACATTTTTACTAGAAATTCTTCTAAAATTCTTGCTTTACTTCTTTACTTATATTACTTTCTTTATTTAAAATTTTTATTGAAACTTCCAAATATCTTGCTATTATCAAAAATAGAAGGAGAATACTTTAAAATTAAATGTATATTATTATTCCTAAACCAAAATGTTTGGGAATGGACTCAATATAATATTAGGAAACTATGTTGACTCTTTGAACATTTAATCTACAAGAGACAATTTCGTATAAAAGATAATGCATTTTTTTTTTTTTTGTGTGTTTACAGGTCTCTAATGGCTCTTGAATGGATCTCAATTAATTCTTAGAAAATAGCATGGAAGGATGGAAGGTTCCTATATGATAAAGCCAACTTTGCTGAAGTTGTTTGGGATAAAAATTAGTAAAGGATAGATATGCCATTTTCCTTTAAAAGAAATAAGATCATTAATAGAAAGATTTGACTGAACAAAATCAAATCCTCAATTAAAAATACTGTTTGAACAAAAATTATGGGCTCTTTCTTTATCATGGATAAATTCTCATGGAAATTTGAAAAGGAAAAAAGAGAACAAAAATTTAAAGTTTTCCTTCATAATATGAGAGAGATTGAAGGAATATAAACTAGAGTAAGATAACAATACAAACACTAAGAACCAAAAGAAATGACATTGACAGTATAAGAAGAAAAAAAGAAAATAGAAGTTATTGTCAGTACTTACAATACATGAATCAAGTAAAGTGACTTCTTTACACTCAAAATCTCATTCCATGTTTTAGAAGGTTTTTAAATTTATAAGAGAAAAAAAAAACAAATAGATAGGTTCTCTTATCTTATTAACTAAAAGAAATCCAAAAACACAGTGTGTTCAAAATTAAATTATGTGATCTATTCGAAAATAGAAACAAATCATTTCAAAATTAAAGTTCCTTATTCTATATACTAAATGAAAACAAATTTACATTTCCCCATGTGAAGACTCCATATTTTGTAAACAATTTCTATTGGCCAAAGCATTTTTGTAAGAGGTCTACTCTGTTGTAGCCTTTACAGCCTTTGCAATGAATGAATTTGTCAGACTTTATTTAATGCTTAAATGAATCTGCTAGACCTTATTTAATGCAAACCTCAAAAAATTATTTGAGTTAGTTCCAAAATGAAAAATTTGTGGGTGTGTAATTTAGAAGCACCTTACAATTTTTTTTTTATCTTCCATATTAGTGGTAGTAACAGACCCTCTCGCATAATGCAAGAACTTTAAAAAATTAGAATTTTGAAAAGAATTGAATATTATTTTGGAGCCTATTAAGATTTGGCAGTAAATCTTCATAGAGATTACCCCATATTATTTCAATTTATTATAAAGTTTATCAAAAAAATAAAATAAAAATAAGTTTTATGTGTTTTCTTTTATTTTTCTCTTGAAATGATTAGCATATTAGCCCATGTGAGAACAATTTGAGGTCATATTGCACTTTATGAAGAACTCTTAGGTATCATTAAAATTTTTAATTGGTTATATAGATTTATGAATTATTAACTTTTAATGATTCTGTGCATAGCACGAGTTAATGCTAGTATGTATGTGTATGTATATGTATGCATGTATACAGCGAATGCTTTTTATTGCCGAAATTTCCGAAGTCATTTGCAATCTTTGTTCATATAGTTCGTAGCATTGAAAAGAAAGAGGTAAATTTTTTTTTTTTATAAATTTTCTGCTAGGTAAAAAGAAGTAAAAGTCAAATTTGTTGTTTGTGCCTTTGTGGACCCTGTAAGATTTGAATGGTATATACAGGCGTCAAAATGCGCTGATGGTGGATACAAACGTCAAAGATTCTTAATTCAACTAATCTGCGACGACCAGCGATTCGGAGAATTCTGCAACCAAACAGCCCTCCATCTCTCTCTCACGGATGGATTATAGAACTATGGAAGTAAACCATAACTTGATCAACGTCTACCTTTAACCATGAAACCACCAAGAACACCAGTTTCCCACCGCCTCCTCAAATCAGCCGCCTCCATTACTTTCTGCCCTCCTAAATCCAACCATAAACCACCACTTCATGCACTTGTTTCTTACTTTCTTATTCTTGATTCAGTCCCAACACAAACTCTTTCCTCTTCTTCTCTAAGCCCCCAACAATATGGATCTATCAGTCCCCAGCTGCTTGATTCTACATTTTATGATCTAAACCCTTATTCAGATTGCCAAAACCATGATTTTGGCAATACCCTCTCGCCAAGAAAACAATGGAAACCTACCATCAAATCTAATATTCTCTCTCCAAACCGCCACAACAATGAACCCATCAATGCCTACTTACTGGGTTTATCTAAGAAATCAAAACCCATCATCAAAACCCCCTTATATGATCCAATATTACCCAAATTTACTCAAACAAGGTCGTTTTCAGCTGGACCATCAGACCCATTTCCCAAGCCGTTGGACTCCATGGAACCTAACTCCTCTGCTTCTACTCCAATTCCTGGTGTTTCAGCTGTGAACCCACCACTGGAGAGCTCTCCGCCAATCGATGCGGGCTCTTCAATTCGAAAGCCAATAAGCTTGTGGCCTGGAATGTACCATTCACCTGTGACTAATGCTTTATGGGAAGCAAGATCAAGCATTTTCGAAAGACTGTCCAATGTTCCAACTGATGCCACTCCACAGAGTGAATTGGTCACGAAAACTCCATCACAAAGTAGGACGAGTATTCTTTATAAGTTCTCAAATGATTATATACTTACAGAGCAGTACAGGAACCCCTGGAATGAGATCAGAATGGGGAAATTGCTTGAAGACCTTGATGCTCTGGCTGGAACCATATCATATAAGGTACTGTGGATTTTGAAACTCAAATTCTTGATTGAAAATTAGATTTTCTAATGCATTTGCAGTTTATTTTCAAAGTTTGTTGAGTATGGATTAATGGACAGTTGTTAAGTAGTTTAATCAAAGTAGTTTATGTTGGGACTCAATGATCCTTTAATTTGCTTGAATTGATAGGTCTTTATCCTGGATTGCAGTTTGGTCTTGTGCTATTACTGCTGGAATGTTGCTTAGGAATCTAATTGCGCTGTTCTACACAATTATGCTCATTTACTATGCACATTTGTACTGTTTTCTATGCTTATCTTCCATATGTAAGCATTGTTCTCCATGCAAACAATTTGATCATTTTGTAAAATTTGTTAAGGCTAAGTAGGGTTGGCTGCTGGAGTAATCTAGGCATCTATATTCTGTACTCATAGATACTGTATTTTCTTTTTTATTGCAACACTCGTGATCTGTTTAATCTGCTTTTCATTAGGCTCCAAATGATAAGGTTCCATTGCCTACCATTAAGGGTAGGATGATCTACTGCATGGAAAATGCATTCCAGGTGCTAGTATTGTGTAAGTTTATCCTAGAGATGATTTAACTGAGTTGCTGTTGTGTATAACATTTCATATTTGCCTGCTCATTGATTTAACCTGTAAGCTTGATAAAGAACTTCATTTGGTTTATCTCTGCTCTGACTTTATCATTCCATGATACATCCACCGTTGATCATGTAATTGGATACGTTCTCATGTTTTGAAAAAATGAAAGCCTTATTTAGTTAATACCTTTCTGAATCAGCACTGTTGCGACACTGATGGCACTACGAGGCCCCTACTGTTAGTCACTGCTTCTGTGGATAAGATGGTTCTCAAGAAGCCAATCCGTATCGATACCGATCTAAAAATAGCTGGTGCCGTTACATGGGTTGGGCGGTCATCCATGGAAATTCAAATGGAAGTGACACAGTCCAGTGAAGGTACCCCTGATTAATCAGTTTCCATACCCTGCCATGGAATGAATCTTTTTAACAGTGCTAGGTTCTTAGAACTGCCATTTAGCCCTATATCCCATTATTCCATGCTTTATTCCTCAGATGTCTAATTATCTGACCTCCAATAGCCTTTGGAGGGTTTGATGGTGGGTATATCAGATACTATGTATAGGCGTTTGAATAATAAGATATTACTAAAGTTTGTGCTGTCGTGCTAGGACCTAAAAGTATGGCCTCTTGAAGCTAAGTTTGTTACAACAGAATATTTTACTCATGTTGTGGACAGTTTCCCCTGCCAGAAGAATGACAAGATCTTGGTTGATTTTAAAATTTCTAAGCTTAGGAAGTTTGATTAGTGTACGCATCTGTATCCATTTCAATAAGTTGGTTATTCAAAATTTTACTTTTTGGGTGTGTTGTATGATGGAATCAAGGAAGGAAATGGGGAACTCATTCCTGTTCTGCCAGTTTCCTGTATTCGGTGCGTACTTTTGATAGTAGGAATCCCATTTCATGATTGAGATACCTTCATCCAATGGATATCTCGTATTCATAGGGAGGGGTGGTATTCTCATTTCCATTTCTAGGACAATCAAAACTTATGTAAAAGAGGGAGAAAAAAGTCTCTATGAATAAGTTAGCAATTAGTGTATTATACAAGGATATTAATCATATCATAACAAAATATAAATAAATACTTTTAACTACATGATCATACTTGTATTTATATTGCGTTAAAATAGTGAAAAGAAGTGTATTAGCTTCAAATTGGAGTTAACTATGAAATTGCATAGAAAATGAATACCAAAATAATTTGAAAACTTTGATATTAGTTACTAAATAAAAGTTTAATGATGTTGAACTCACACAACTAGCAGTTCAATTTTCCATTCCTGCCAAACAATTTTATTACAGATTTTTTAAAAAAAAATTTAATAAATTATTAACTCCATTCTCTCCTTATCTTTAGAACAACTACAAAATGGTAATGAACTTGTGTTTCCAGTTCACATTCTCATGCATGTCCAAACATTCTCATGAATATTTAATTCCCTGGCATTTCTAACATCTCCTGCCCAATTATTAGATGCCAATTCCTAAACTCCAATTCCTGACTACCAAATACACCTTATATGCTGTTATGGTGGGAGAGGGGGTGGGCTTGTGTGGTTGGAAGTTGTTCAATTAGAGTTGGATCTTGCATAAATCATGCCTTCTATTTTGACATACCTCAAAACTCAATTATTGTTGTACAATAATGACACTCTTATTTAGGATTTACTTTAAAACACATTGGCTTATTGGTAGTTTAACTCTTCATGCTGCAATCAGATAATGATTTTCATGATTGAGGCACCACAAACTCTATTTTAAGCAAAGTGAGTTGATTTTACTAACTAAGATCCAGACGTTGAATGGATTAAACTTGAAATTGATTGTACCGTGTAGGTCATCCCTAAATGGAACTAAAATGACCGGAATCTGAATAAAGTTTTGAGGGAATTTATTGTATGGACTTTTTTAAAAAACTCATGTAATTGAACAATTTATGTCCGGATGCAAGTGTAGTTGTTGCTACAATATGTAGTCCATGATAAATTCTCTCTCTCGAGAACTTCCCTAGTAGTTTCAAAGATTTTTTGTTTTTTTGCACCTGTAGTTTTGGCATTAATTTCAAGTCAAATCAGGTTGCACATTGGCTTGGTACATTTTTCTTGGACTTTGGTGATAACTTATGGTCTACGTATATTTTTTCCCGACATATTTCTGGAAGCATTTGATTGGGCAGGGCAAGCTTCTGTCCTCATCTGGTCAACTATGTCACGCAAAATCTTCTAAATGCATCAATTACACATGTTAGACTTTGAATTTATTATTCTACATAGAACTCCCTTGCTATGTTTCTTTTCTTACATGGTTCTTCAACTGGGTAGTGTCCAAGTTGAACACTTCGTAGTCCATAACAAATACCATTTACCCTGGGAAATAGGGGAAAGATTTTAAAAAATATAAATACTTAGCCATGCCCCTAAGGTTGGAGTTTTTCCCCCCTCCCTCTCTTCAGCAAGTTATCTCTTGTCTTCTTTACAACCTAGTAGGTATAGACTTGCTTCAAATGATTGCTTTTCCATGTGTCCTTTATAGGTATTTTGGTATTGTTTTGAAGCCAAACACACTTGAAGTGTGGGAAATGTGTATCTGTAGCTTCATGTATGAGACTTGTCTAGGGTCAAAGTACAAATTTGGGGGAAACAAACTGAAGGCCAAAGATTAAAACTAGAAAGGTATAAAATATGGAACAACCTGGTCAAACCGAAGCCCCCTCTCCCTCGAATCATGTTTGAAATTGTGATGAGTTATGTTGCTTGGACTCTTCTAAATTGTGAAGTACTCGTGTCGAACACTCGACACTCGTATAGGGTATGGGATATGTGTGCAATATGGCTAGTTAGATATGCATTTGACAATATGTATAAGTAGTTGAGTATGCTATAGAACTACACATAAAACTTCTATTTTACGCATGAAATGCCATATTTTAGTTTGTAAACACCATTTTACTTTCGAAAAGTAAAAGAAATATTTAAAAAATATAAAATTTAGCAATGTCTACCGTCTATGGACATAAGAATTAGATGAGTCTAACACTTAGACACATATCCTCACCCGACACCCGTACCCAAGTCCAGGTAACATAGGTGGTGAGAATAAAGGTAAAGAAGAAGAAGATGCAATGAGAGCCATTGGAACTGAATGACATGATGCCTCCAGCCATCTAAGTTGAGGCGTGCTGACACACCTAGTTTTTAACCTTGCTTTTTCCTCTTTTTTTTTTTTTTTTGGTTTAACTATGACTATCTTTGTTCTGTACATATTTTGTAATTTAATTGTTCAACTACAACTATTAATACCCCTTTAGGCTGTTTTACTTTTGGAACCATAAACCCTTACAAGTTCCTTTTAGTTTGTGAATACTTTGAGTTTTTAAAATGCACAATAGAACTTTCTATTTCCACTTATTTTTCAAATATGGAAAGCTGAAATTGAATAGATTTCTTTATTGTCATAAATACAAATATATTTGATTGTTTTTAGTGTCCCTAGTATGACCTAATATTTGAAAATTGCTGTGTTACTATGTTGGTTTACCCAATTAATATGTCATATTAGTATTCAATGTTTATAGCCATGCTTCAGAGGTTACAACCAAATGCTATTTCTTGAAACTGGTGACAGTCCTCTCAAAATTTGCAGACAAGAGACCTAAGTGTACTTTCATTGGAACTCGTGTTGAAAAAAAAAGAAGAATTTTATTTTTTTTATTTTTTGCAAGTAGTTATGGTTTTTGTTTAGTCCTGCTATGATGTTGCTCAAATGGCACCAGGTTTCACTCCCAAGAAGCTCTTTATGACATAATCACCTGAAGAATCCTAACTCAGATAAGCTGCATACGGTTTCCGAAAAATTGTGCCTTTGTTTCTTCAACACATTGTCAAATTGCTGCTGCAATTTTTTATTTTCTGGCTGTGCTTTAATATAGGTCATTCTTTTGCAGAAAAATCTAATCACTCAGAATCAGTAGCTCTGATAGCAAACTTCACATTTGTTGCTCGTGACTCAAAGACTGGAAAATCGGCCCTTGTTAACCAGATATTACCTGAAACTGAACGAGAAAAAATGCTCTGGGAAGAAGCAGAAGAACGGAACAAAATGAGAAAACAAAAAAGAGGACAACATAAAAAGGAGATCGAGGATGGTGAGGTAGACAGGCTGAAAGAGTTACTGGCTGAAGGGCGGATATTCTGTGACATGCCAGCTTTGGCAGACAGAGATAGCATTCTCATAAGGGATACTTGCCTTCAGAATGCCTTAATGTGCCAACCACAGCAAAGAAACATCCATGGTCGGATTTTTGGTGGATTTTTAATGCGGAGAGCATTTGAACTGGCATTTGCAACAGCTTATGCTTTTTCTGGCAGTGCACCATGCTTTCTAGAAGTTGATCACGTGGATTTCTTAAAACCTGTGAGTAGGCACCCTACAACTTTTCTTGAATCTAGTGTTCCAATTGTAGTTACTGCTAGGAACAGTTCTTATTAAAGAGGATTCAGGAACCCCTCATTCCCTGGATTCTGCAAAGGGTGCCTTTGAGGCGAAGTTGAATTTGAAAAGTTAAGTGTTAAAATGTTTTCTTTTTCCAATTCCCCACATCAACATATTCTTTCAGGTAGTTGGTTCAAGAACAACTATCTCTACCGGATATTTGAGGGTACACGTGTCTGATATAGCAAATTCAGAAGTTGAAAGAAAAAAAGGGATTTAAAGAGCATTGTGCTATACTTTAAATACTATGATTAACACGTTTAGTTTTGTGGAATAGTGTACACTTTACCCAAGTGAGCAAAAATATTTTAAGACCACACGAGCTTTTATATTTTATCATGTGGATCCTTTGTTTGTCTCAATTTTTTTTTTTTTGTAGACTATAGTATATTTTAAATTTAACTTCTTCTATGCACTATAGTGAAAAGTGTCAACTTAGACAATCTTATTCTTTGCCAAGCAAAAACTCTATCTGTTGGCTAAACTATTACTATGATTTTGTGCTTCTTAACACCCACATACACATTTCACTAAGGTGTGCATATCCTGATTTCAGGTAACTTAAATTTGTTGCTTTATAATCATTTATTATTACTTCTGAATGTTATCTCTTATTGCTTTGAGTAATCCTTTATTCTGCGTTGTAAGTCTTTTGTGTTGTAAGTCTTTTGTATGCTTTCTTCTGGTCAACAGCATGATGTGATCTAGCATACTTAATCAATTGACACAGAAGTTATGTGTTTTGTGGATTTAGACACAAAAACTGTTCTGTTTATGCTGACCAATATATTGGATACTTTATCTGGAAAGATTTGGTTCACCTACAAGGAAGAACCTTTTTTTTTTTTTTTTGTTCTTTTGGAAGGATAGACAAAGCTACTAGGAAGAACTTATGATCCTGGTGTCTTTTGGATATTTTTCCTGGGTTATTATATGGCATATAAACTAGAAATGGTTAGGTTGCGAAGCCAAGCCGTCCCTTTCAAAAGGAGAATGATGGGAATTTTCTTTTTCTTTTGAAAAGGAGGAAGATGGGGTAAATTCCAGCCTAAGCTTGTAGATGATCATAGAAATTCTGTTAATACTAAGGTTTATTATCAAATACTGGTCATCAGGTTGAACGAAGTCATTTGAAGAAGAAAACTTTGAAGAAATAAATATGGACCCTTATTATACTAAATAAAAGCCTTATGAGGGTTAATCCATTTGGGTTCCCATTATAAGATTGATACAACTATTCACTAACGACGTTTTGCTAAGGGAATTAGTTACCAACTATTAGTTAAAAGTGAGCAGTCAAATTGAAGAAAGATGTTGACAGATTACAAATTCAACTCTTATCATATGGACTAGCTAATGCTTTTGATGCCTTCATGTCAGTCATATTATTGATGCCTTCATGAGTGTAATGGCAAAGTTGCACGTCTTCTTCGAAGTTAACTTGCTTCATTATCATTTCTTTTGCCTATCCTATAAGTACTCCCAAATTTACTTTTCAATACAACATATCAAGCAAAATTTAATCCATTTTCACCAAAATAATCACCTATTAGTTTCAAGTCCAACAAACTGGAACTTTAATAGTTAACAACAGCCGTAGGCCTTACATGTAAAGAATCCAATACCATTAGATAACGTTTCCTGCAGGGTACAAAACATACACATAGTATTACTACTAATTTTTCTATAGTTCCCAATGAAACCATTTGAAAAATGAGAGTGAAGCTTTGGTCTCACACCTCATTACCTGTTGCCAGGCTCTCCATGAGTTGGCAAAAAGCAGGAGTGGCAGCTACAATAGAAGGCAAACCTCAATTCAGCTAGCCCAATGAACACTGACTGCTCATAAATTGAAAATTGATTCCTAAGGAGTGGTTGAACACTTTAGTTCTTATGACTGGAACTTCTACAGTACACATGATAATCCTTTCGTTTGTTGAATTTAAAAACTCACAAATCCAGAAATTTGTTGAAAGCATGCTGGAAATCAACCCATGCAAGGGAATGTTTTCAACAAAACTCATGGTGGTTATTCCATTCTTAAAGGCAGAGATGAGTTTCACCACCTTGAAGACATACATTAAGCGTTGTCTGCTTACAATTTAACTATAGCCAAGTGCATCATAAAGGGGTTATAATGTTTGGTTCTCTTATGCAGGTGGATGTTGGAAATTTCCTCCATCTAAAGTCTTGTGTTTTGTACACAGAACTTCAGAACCCAACTCAACCTCTTATTAATGTGGAAGTTGTAGCACACGTTACGCGGCCTGAATACAGGTCCAGTGAGGTGAGCACCTGATACTCTTATGTATTTGAAGCTGTGGAACAATTTTCAAATAGTTTTGTTGCTTGCCTTGTGTTTAAAGGCACAACTTTGTCCTTTCTGTTGGAGAATTAACACCCCTAAATAAAGAAGAAAGAATACGAGAAAAGTCATCTAAAGTATTAGAAACCTGTGGAGCAATCATTAGCTAGTTTGCCTATAATTGACACCAAGGGGAACATTGACATTTCACATACCATGAAATATATAAAGATCTTTACATTTTAGCTATGCATGACAGGAGGCATTGGACTTCCCGGGGCTTGTATCTCCTTGTAGAAACCAATTACCTGTTTTTGTCCTGCCTTTTATGGGGGCCTGAAAACTTAGTAGTTGTTATTTTTGACTTTTACATAATCTGAACAGGTATCCAACAAGTTCTATTTCACATTCACAATTCGCTCAGAGGCTGTGGAAAAGGGATTGAGGATTCGAAATGTTGTTCCTGCTACAGAGGAGGAAGCAAGACGGGTCATTGAACATATGGATGCTGAGACCTTATAGTTTGCTAATTCATGGATGTATTTGACTTCCAGTTAAAGGAAAGCATGAGCACCAAAAAGCTTTAGCGCAAAGTTTTTAGCCTCAGAAGCTCTCTTCTGAACCAACTTGAGGGGAATCTTTTGTAAATTTACTTTGGAAACTAGTGACTTATGATGTTCATTGTTGATTATCAGAGTGAAACAATGGTGATGCTATAAAATACATGATACCGTTGGTGAACGATTTATATCTAAAGAAAAGGAGTGTTGGTGAACAGTGATATTGAGTTCCAAAACTATTTTAGGACAATGACACTGCGGATCCCATAACTCGTTTCTGCCTTTGTGGTGTTGCATGCAAGACCAATCTCCGATGGTTCCAGCCATCTAATACTTTATACCCGAAAACAAACCCATTACGTGTGGCCAAACACATAATAGGATCGTCTTGCTTTAGTACATGTTGACAACAAACATATCTAAAAGCTCAAATTGTTAAAGATGGTGTGACTTGAACATTTTTTTATATACTCAACAATTACAAACTTGGTATTAAATGCGCCTTGCAGAATTGCTAAGTTCTAGCTGGGAGCAGGAGTGGCAGCTACAATAGGAGGCAAACCTCAATTCACCTAGCCCAGTGAACACCATGTTATCAACTGTTTTGCAATTTTTGGTTGAAGTAAAAAACTGCAGAACCCACAAATTTGTTGAAACAAAACCATTCTGGCAATCAACCCATTCAAGTGAATTTTTCCAATCATATTCACCACAACAACCACAAAATAAACCAATTTCCGACTAATGAACACACCCATTCATGTCAAGTACATAACTCCAATTATTCCAAGCACGGGAATGCCACCTGTTATGGTCACAAGTTCCATCAAAAGCAGCTAAAATTATCGAATTCGACAGAAATTATAAATGCCAAATGAACATGAAATTGAAAATAAAAAAAGAATCAATGACCAACGAATAAGCTCTTAATTCATTTGTGCAAGCAATATGCAGAGCAATAAAAACGTACAAAACACCATTTTCCAACCAAAAAGTTGATGAACTCCAGCTGAGGCTAATCCAAATCAGAGCTCAACGACAATCAAAAACGGCGCAAACAATTCAATGAAAGGCAATCCACGATTCAAACAACCAAGTCATAGAGAATGATACTATTGCAAAAACATGAAACTGAGGCGAGTTCATGCACAGACGTCATTTGCATGTATAGCTTCAATGTGCGCGACAGAGAGAGAGAGAGAGAGAGAGAGAGAGAGGAACAAAAAGATCTGATCCGGTTTCTTTTTTCCGTTTGATTCGGTGAAGATATTCAGAGTAGTGTTTGGTTATTGCTATTTGGTTTGGATGTTTAGCTTTAGTACGTTGCTTTTTCTTCTCAATGAAGCGTTGCAGTTAATTTGATTGAAAACAAAGAATAATGGGAGGGAGGGAGGGAGGGAGGGAGGGAGGGACGGGGGGCTTTTGAAGAACCGGAGAAAAGCTTTTGAGCTAGTGAGGCAAGGGCATGCGCAGAAGTCTTGACTAGAATGCCCATAAGAGTGTGACATGTAAATGAAAGGGACAATTCAAGGGTATTTCAGTTATTAGATAGTAGTTACAAAAATAGAAGGCCAATTTTGGTATAAAATCATACTTTCGTAAACATGTGTAGTTCACCTAATAACTTTTCATCTACGCCCCTAATAGATTGATAATATACTGCTAACAAAAGTATTGATTGATACAAATTAATAGTTTCAGAGTTCAATATGTTATATTTTAGAGTTTAAAGGGGTTTAATAATACTAGGTCTTAGTTCATGTTGTGTTTTTGTAATTAACTTGTGAAAGTAAGCGAAGGATCACCACCTGATTTTTGACACCTCTTTAGGAAAATGTTATATTAAAATGAGATTTATAGGACCTTCATTTTTACTTATAATAATTATAAGTTTTTATACTTTTAATTTCTTTCAATATCAACATTCTGCTTACCTTTATTTCAAAAATTGATAGAAAATTTACAGGAACAATAACATGACCATTTTCAGAGTACAATTCTAATAATCTCTCAAATCACTCTAACACTATGAGTGTAATTAACTTTGTGGCATATATAATATAATTAGGCAGTAAAAATCCCAATTCAATTCTGGTACACATGAATCATTGAGCGGGAAAGGGCTAGATTTTATATTTTTACCCATTTGAAAAAGGACGCATGTCAGCCAAATGCAAATTTTCTAACCATTTCCCAAATGAAAGTTAGTAAAAGGTTGATATTGCAATAAATTAAAAGTGTAAAGGCTTAATTATCAAGAAATAAAAGTGAAGATTCTAAAATGAGATTTAGTGTAAAATGCTATAGTGCAATTAATCCTTTTGAATTTCTAAGTAAGTTTGAGAGCTTGTTTGGATGAAGCTTATGCAATAGATTTTTTTTTCTTATGTTGTGGCTTTTTTTTATGGTACATTAAATTTTTTTTTTTTTGTTATAGACTTTTAAGTCATTAGCATGCATCATAAAAGAAAATTTTGAAA